>WNWK01008273.1:0-86023 GCA_009830355.1 Cherax destructor | reverse complement strand
AAAGAGGGGTGGATGAGTGACACTGCTCATCAAAAACCAATAGGATTTTGATGAGCTGGAGAGAGGAGACAGAGAAGCAAGAGACTATAATAGGAACACTTCAGTCTCGAGGTCCCAAGGTGGTAATTAAAGTGATGTATAACCCACCACAAAATAGAGAGAGGCCAAGGCAAGAGTATGATGAGAGTAATAGAGCGATGGTTGACACACTGGCTGAAGTGGCCAGAAGGGTTCATGCGAGCAGGGCAAAGCTGTTGATTATAGGTGATTTCAACCACAAGGAAATCGACTGGGAGAACCTGGAGCCACATGGGGTCCAGGAACGTAGAGGGCTAAGATGATGGAGGTGGTACTGGAAAACCTCATGTACCAACACGTAAGGGACACTACCAGAGAGAGAGGGACTACACTGGCATGAAGAATTTCCTGCATGGGGTTCAGTGGGACAGAGAACTGGCAGGGAAGTCAGTAAAAGAGGTGATGGAATATGTGACAACAATATGCAAGGAAGCTGAGGAGAGGTTTGTACCCAAGGGCAACAGGAATAACGAAAAACCAGGATGAGCCCTTGGTTCATCCAAAGGTGTAGAGGTCAAAACCAATTGTGCTAGAGAATAAGGAGAGAAGTCGTACAGCTGGAAATGAATATGCACAGGTAAGAAGGGAGGCCCAGCGACAATACGAAAATGACATAGCAGCGAAAACCAAATCTGACCCGAAGCTGTTGTACAGCCACATCAGGAGGAAAACAACAGTCAAGGACCAGGTAATCAGGCTGAGGAAGGAAGGAGGGGAGATCACAAGAAACAACAGCGAAGTATCTGAGGAACTCAACATGAGATTCAAAGAAGTGTTCACAGAGAAGACAGAAGGGCCTCCAGAAAGACGGAAAGGTGGGGTACACCATCAAGTGCTGGACACGATACATGCAACCGAGGAAGAAGTGAAGAGGCTGCTAAGCAAGCTAGATACCTCAAAGGTGATGGGGCCGGATAACATATCTCCATGAGTCCTGAGAGAGGGAGAAGAGGACTCTGTGTACCACTAACAACAATCTTCAACACATCTGTTGAAACAGGACGACTACCTGAGGTATGAAAGACAGCAAATGTAGTCCCAATTTTTAAAAAAGGAGACAGACACGATGCATTAAACTACAGACCAATGTCACTGACACGTATAGTATGCAAAGTCATAGAGAAGATTATCAGGAGAAGAGTGGTGGAACACCTAGAACGGAATGAGCTTATCAACGACAGCCTGCACAGTTTCAGGGACGGGAAATCCTGTGTCACAAACCTACTGGAGTTCTATGACAGGGTGACAGCAGTAAGGCAAGAGAGAGAGAGAGAGAGAGAGAGAGAGAGAGAGAGAGAGAGAGAGAGAGAGAGAGAGAGAGAGAGAGAGAGAGGTGAATAGACTGCATTTTCTTGGACTGTAAGAAGGCGTTTAACACAGTTCCACACAAGAGATTAGTGCAAAAGCTGGAGGACTAGGCAGGGATAACAGGGAAGGCACTACAATGGATCAGGGAATTATGTCAGGAAGACAACAGAGAGTCATGGTACGTGGCGAGGTGTCAAAGTGGGCGCCTGTGACGAGCGGGGTTCCACAGGGGTCAGTCCTGGGACCGGTGCTGTTTCTGGTATTTGTGAACGACATGACGGAAGGAATAGACTCCGAAGTGTCCCTGTTTGCAGATGATGTGAAGTTGATGAGAAGAATCCAATCGGATGAGGACCAGGCAGAACTACAAAGGGATCTGTACAGGCTGCAGGCCTGGTCCAGCAACTGGCTCCTGGAGTTCAACCCCACCAAGTGCAAAGTCATGAAGATTGGGGAAGGGCAAAGAAGACCGCAGACGGAGTACAGTCTAGATGGGCCAGAGACTACAAACCTCACTCGAAGAAAAGGAACTTGGGAAGAGTGTAACAACGGCCACATCTCCTGAGGCGCACATCAACCAAATAACTGCTGCAGCATACGGGGGCCTAGCAAACCTAAGAACAACATTCCGACATTTTAATAAGGAATCATTCAAAACACTACACCGTGTATGTTAGGCCCATATCGGAGTATGCAGCACCAGTTTGGAACCCACACCTGGTCAAGCACGTCGAGAAATTATAGAAAGTTCAAGGTTTGCAACGTGACTAGTTCCGGAGCTAAGGGTTATATCCTACGAGCAGAGGTTAAGAGAAATCGACCTGACGACACTGGAGGACAGGACGGATAGGGGCAACATGATAACGACATGTAAAATACTGAGAGGAATTGACAAGGTGGACAGAAACAGGATGTTCCATAGATGGGACACAGAAACAAGGGGTCACAACTGGAAGTTGAAGACTCAGATGAGTCACAGGGATGTTAGGAAGTACTTCTTCAGTCATAGAGGTGTCAGGAAGTGGAATAGTCTGGAGAGTGATGTAGTGGAGGCAGGAACTATACATAGCTTTAAGAAGAGGTATGATAAAGCTCATGGAGCATGGAGAGAGTGGACCTAGTAGTGACCAGTGAAGAGGCGGGGCTAGGAGCTATGATTCGACCCCTGCAACCATAATTAGGTGAGCATTGTATGTGGATATGCAGGTACAAGAGATCACTTCCTGGCTGGTTCATTACCATCATGACTCAGTTAACGGGAACACTGAGACAGGTAGCAACACCAGGAAACAGACAGGTAGCAACACCAGGAAACAGACAGGTAGCAACACCAGTTTTTGTGTCAGTAGTGTTGTCGCACCTCTGTCCTTCCTATACTTTTTCCACTTTAATGACGTTCCTTCCTGGTCAAGAGTCTATATACAGAGGTGAATGTTCCATCTTTGAACGATCGTCGTGATGCTCATTGTATTCGATATTTTGTCCGTTCTCATGGCTTTAATAATAATAATAATAATAATAATAATAATTTTATTTTGACATGATACAAGGTTGTACTACATAGTTCTAGGTATACATGAGGTGGCCATGCCAAAAGCCCCTAATATGCTGAGCATTGTGGGCATTCTTAAAATTAATTAACAGTAGACTACATGCTAAAAAATTTTGGTTGATAATTTACAAAATAAGTATAATTGTGTATTTAGGTTGTGAAATTTGAATATAAGTTGAATATAATAATTTGTTAATTGCAGCAATGCAATTAATTAAATAAGATCAAACAAATTAAAACAATTAGTTGTGTTGGAAGTACAGTTTATATGTCCATTAGATGAGTTACAAAGAGTACAAGAGAGTGGATTATTTTATTTGTTAATGCTATAGAAACAGAGTTAGCTCAGTATGCATTATTTATGACAGGTTTTTACATTTAAGTGATTAATCAACTTTGTTGGTAATGTTAAATATTGTGCACTTAGGTTTGGGTGAGAAGGTGGTTTTTTAGCAGCGTTTTGAATTGAGGTACAGGCAGGCAGGGTACAGGCAGGGTACAGGCAGGGTACAGGCAGGGTACAGGTAGGGTTTCTTTGGCAATCACAGGTAATGAATTCCAAATTTTCGGGCCTTTAATGTGCAATGAGTTTTTACATAGTGTTAGATGGACACGGGGAACATCGAGGAGTGATCTGTGTCTTGTGTTATGGTCATGTGTCCTGTTAAGTTTGGTAAGGAGAAGTTTGAGTGGTGGGTTAATATTTGAGTTTAGTATTCTATGTATGTAATAGGCACAGTAAAAAGTATGGATGTCTTGTATGGTGAGTAAGTTTAGATTTGTGAATACTGGTGGAGTATGTTGTCTGGAGTGTGAATTTGTTATTCTAACTGCAGCCTTTTGTTGTGTTATTAATGGTCTGAGATGAACATAAGAACATAAGAAAGGAGGAACACTGCAGCAGGCCTGTTGGCCCATATTAGGCAGGTCCTTCACAATCCGTCCCTCTAACAGAATATTTGTTCAACCCAATTTTCAATGCTACCCAAGAAATAAGCTTTGATAATTTTATTTACTCATGTGCGAGTCCCACTCAAATCCAACCCCTCTCACTCATGAATTTATCCAATCTAAATTTGAAACTACCCAAGGTCCTAGCTTCAATGACCCTACTAGTTTACCAAGTGTTGCATATGTGTCTAATTTACCAACCCTACTAGGCAGACTGTTCTACTCATCAACTACCCTATTTCCAAACCAATACTTTCCTATATCCTTTCTAAATCTAAACTTATCTAACTTGAATCCATTATTGCGGGTTCTCTCTTGGAGAGATATCCTCAAGACCTTATTTATATCCCCTTTGTTAATGCCGATTTTCCACTTGTATACCTCGATCATGTCTCCCCTCATTCTACGTCTTACAAGTGAATGTAATTTAAGGGTCTTCAATCTTTCTTCGTAAGGAAGATTTCTAATGCTATGTATTAATTTAGTCATTCTACGCTGAATGTTTTCTAATGAATTTATGTCCATTCTGTAATATGGAGACCAGAACTGAGCTGCGTAATCTAGGTGAGGCCTTACTAATGATGTATAAAGCTGTAATATAACCTATGGACTTCTGTAATAATATTGGTAGAATTACCGACAATATGTTAAGTAAAAGGACACAAATGCAACTAATGTGTCACATTAGTTGCATTTGTGTCCTATGGACTTCTGTTGCTTACACTTCTTGATATAAATCCCAGTTATCTATTTGCCTTATTACGTACGCTTAGGCATTGCTGTCTTGGTTTAAGGTTGCTGTTTACCATCACCCCCAAGTCCTTCTCGCAATCTGTATGGCTAAGTTCTACGTTATGTAACTTATAAGTGCTTGGGTTATGGACACTCCCGAGCTTCAGTACCTTGCATTTATCTACATTGAACTGCATCTGCCACTTTTCTGACTACGAATTAAGTTTGTCTAAATCTTCCTGAAGTTCTATGACATCTATGTTTGAATCAATTATCCTACCTATCTTCGTGTCGTCGGCGAATTTGCTCATGTCACTAGTAATTCCCTCGTCAAGGTCATTGATATACATTATAAATAACAACGGGCCCTGTGACTCTTAGCTCAGTGGTGACCTGTTCTCTTAGCTCAGTGGTGACCTGTTCTTAGCTCAGTGAACACGTGTCTAGTGTACTCCCTGTGGACTGAACCAAGATGCCCCCTATTGAGCAACTTTACCAGCAGCTTAAGGAGGAATTGAGGGTAGCGAAGCTAGAGATACGGCGATTGACGGAGGAAAACAAGAGGATTCGTAGTAGTCCTCCTGTTGTGAGTCCTCAGGTCAAGAGGGAACCTGGGCAGTGACCGGACAGCATGGAACGAAGATGAAGATCAAGAAGACGAATGGAGAGGTAGTAACGACGAAGAAGAAAGAGACTGCTGTGGAAACTTCGAACTCCTTTTCTGTGCTACCAGACGAATGTGAGTCGACTACTGGGAACGTCAGGACGAACAGCACCAAGGAAGGTAAAAACATTGTTGTTGTTGGGGATAGCCAAGTTAGATATATGGATAAGGCCTTCTGCTTGAAAGATAGTAGTAGGAGACAGAGGGTTTGCTTTCCTGGGGCGGGGATGGAAGACATTGTTAGCCGGCTTGACAACATCATGCATGGTAATGGGATAAATCCTATTATCTGCCTCAGTGCTGGAGGCAATGATGTAGCCAAGCGTAGAAGTGAGGATTTAGTTAGTAGGTATAAGGCAGCAATAGACATCATTAGGAAGAAGGGAGGGAGCCCTGTTATATGTGGTTGCTGTCTCCCAACCTACTACCAGAGGATGGTAGTACTTCCCTGGGTTGTTGTTGTCTACCAACCTACTACCACAGGATGGTAGTACCTCCGTGGGTTGTTGTTGTCTACCAACCTACTACCACAGGATGGTAGTACCTCCCTGGGTTGTTGTTGTCTATCAATTTACTACCACAGGATGGTAGTACCTCCCTGGGTGGTTGTTGTCTACCAACCTACTACCACAGAATATTAGTACCTCCTTTGGTGGTTGCAGCCTATCAACTTACTACCACAGGATGGTAGTACCTACCTGGATGGTTGCTGTCTACGAACCTACTACCAAAGGATGGTAGTACCTCCCAGGGTGGTTATCTACCAACCTACTACCACAGGATGGTAGTACCCCCCTGGGTGGTTATCTACCAACAGACAAAAGGATGGTAGTTCGTGGTTCCTGTCTACCAATCTAATACAACAGATGGTAGTACTTCCAGGGTGGTTGTTGTCTACCAACCTACTCAGAGGATGGTAGTACTTCCTGGGTTGTTGCTGTCTACCAACCTACTAACACAGGATGGTAGTACTCACTGGGTGGTTATCTACCAACCTACTAACAGGATTTCCGGTGTTGTTGTCTACCAACCCACACAGGATGGTAGTCTCCCTGGGGGTTGTTCATGAACCTACTACAACAGGATGTAGACTTCCCTCTACAACCACCAGATGGTAGTACTTCCCAGGTTGTTGTTGTCTACCAAACTACTACACAGGATGGTAGTACTTCCTGTTGTTGTTGTCTACCAAACCTACCACAGGATGGAGTACCTCCGTGGGTTTTGTTGTCTACCAACCTACTCCACGGAGGAGTGTTCTATGTTTGTTGTCAATAACCCACACCAAGGATGGTAGTCCACCTGGATGGTTGTTCCTTAACCTCCCAAATTTGGCCTCCCTGGGTAGTTGTTTCAAGCCTATCCACAGGATGGTAGTTCCTGGGTGGGTGTTATCAACCTACCCAGGATGGTAATACCTCCGGGGGTTGTTGTTGTTACCAACCCACCAAGGATGGAGTACCTCCCTGGGGTTGTTGTTATCAATTTATACCGGGAGGAGTCCTCCGGATGTTGCGCCCCTTAACAATGGAGATCCGGGGCGCATCACCCCACCGGAGGTTCCCCTGGGGTTATCCCCCTCCACCCAGATTGTAGCATCCGGGTGGTTGTTTCTCCTCAAAGGAGGTAGTACTCCCTGGGGGTTCCACCCCACTCCCAGATGGTGCCCCTGGGGTTCCCTTAACAACCTTTTCAGGAGGAGCCTCCTGGGGTTTTCAACCCCTACACCACGGATGGAGACCCGGGTTTTTTTCCCCAAACCCTATAAAGGATTAGATTGGAAGTTGTTCAACAAATATTACCACAGGTTTGGGCCCCTGGGTGGTTGCGCCCACCCATACACAGGTGGAGTCCACCCAGGGAGGTACTACCATCCTGTGGTTTGTTGGAGCAGAACCACCCAGGAAGTATTACCATCCGTGGTAGTTGTTGAGATAAAACCACCCAGGGGGTACTACCATCTGGGAGGTTGTAGCCCACCCTGGGAGGTACACCACCTTTGGTGTAGGTTAGAGACAGAAACCACCCAAGGGTACCATCCAAAAGGGGGTGGAGACAACAACAACTCAGGGGTACTACCATCCTGTGGAGGTTGGAGACAACAACCACCGGGGTACACCATCCTGGGAGTAGGGGAGCACAACCACCGGGGAGGTACTACCATCCTGTAGAGGTTTATAGACAACAACCCCCAGGGGTATCCATCTGGTGTAGGATGGAGACAGCAACCATCAGTAGGTACACCTCCCGTGGTGAAATTGAAGACAACAACCCCGGGGAGGCTCCACCCTGTGAGTAAATTGATAGACAAACTGGGGGTATACCATCCTGTGGGGGTTTTAGACAAAACAACCCACGGAGGATACCATCCGGGATGTGGGTTTGTGCAAACCACCCAGGAGGACTCCCATGTTGGAGAGAAGTAGCAGCAACCACCCAGGAAATCACCTTTTTTGGTAGAGGATGGGATCACCACCCAGGAGGACTCCAGGTAGTAGGATAGACAGCAACCACCCAGGAGGTACTCCATGTTGGGTGGTGGATGGGCATACCACCGGGGAGGTACTACCAATTTGTGGAGAGGATGGTAGACAGCAACCACCCAGGGAGGCACCATGTTGTGAAGAGGATGGACAGCAACCACCCAGGAGGACTACCATGTTGTGGTAGGATGGAGACAGTCACCACCCAGGGAGGTACTACCATGTTGTGTAGGATGGTAGACAGCAACCACCCAGGGAGGTACTACCATGTTGTGGTAGAGATGGTGAAGCAACCACCCAGGAGGTACTACCATGTTGTGGAGTAGGGATGGAGACAGTCACCACTCCAGGAGGTACTACCATGTTGTGGTAGTTGGATGGTAGACAGCAACCACCCAGGGAGGTACTACCATGTTGTGGTAGTTGGATGGTAGACAGCAACCACCCAGGGAGGTACTACCATGTTGTGGTAGTAGGATGGTAGACAGCAACCACCCAGGGAGGTACTACCATGTTGTGGTAGTTGGATGGTAGACAGCAACCACCCAGGAGGTACTACCATGTTGGGAGGATGGAGACAGCAACCACCCAGGAGGTACTACCATGTTGTGGTAGTTGGATGGTGGACAGCAACCACCCAGGAGGTACTACCATGTTGTGGTAGTTGGATGGTAGACAGCAACCACCCAGGGAGGTACTACCATGTTGTGGTAGTAGGATGGTAGACAGCAACCACCCAGGGAGGTACTACCATGCTGTCAAGTGAGTGTGAAAGAGAAACCTGTAATTGTTTTACACAATGGTATGATTTCTTGTTTTGTTTTCTTTGTGTCTGATAAAGACGTTGGTCAACAGGAACGTTTGCTACTTCTATTTATTCTTAGGTCACACTACATGTACATATATATGCAAAACAACCACGGGTTTAGTAGAATGATAGCTCTAGGCCTTTCGTGTTGCAATCAAAACATCATCATGAGCTTGCAAAGTTACAGAAAAGAGGGGGATATCCAAGCAAATACGTTCCCTCCCTCCCTCATCTTTTCTGGTACTCTGCAAGCTTCTGATGATGTGTTTGATTACAACACGAAGGCCTAAGGATATCATTCCGACAAACACATCTGCTGTCTACCAATGTTTTCTGCTTTAATTATGTCGACGTTGTTGCCGGCGGAGGATGCAATGAAAGGCTTCTTACTTTATTAGCGATATCGTGGGTACACTGGCAGGGTGTTAAGTGCCCATGGCCCGAGAGGGCCATGCCCACCGAGGGAGAGACCGATTTTTTTCATAGGTGGCATCACAAGCATAGCACAAAATATGAACTCAGCTGGCAGAAAGCATAGGCTGTCAACAGAATCGCTAACTAGGCCTAGTAATAATAATAATGATTATTGATATTATTATTTCTATAACGTTAACTAATATATCTTAACATCATCGCTATGATTATTATTGTCATATTATTATTATTATTATTATTATTATTATTATTATTATTATTATTATTATTATTATTATTATTGTTATTATTATTATTATTATTATTATTATTATTATTATTATTATTATTATTATTATTATTATTGTCAATATTGGAACAGTCAATCCTTGTGGATGGTATAGCACTTAGGGATAAACAAGGTTGGTCCGAGGAGAGAGAACACCACCAATTCCTCGGATCAAGATTCCCTAAGGTAGGATAAAAATCATTGTTAGACTGTGGCTTAGACTGTGGTCTTTCTGTCTACAGGACGCACCTGACCAACGCTGTGGTGACTGCTGTGGGCGTGGCGGTGGTGGGCGTGGGCGCCTTCCTTTCCAGGGACTATGTGAGACGTGTGCTGCGTGGGTGGCGGGCAGGAGGTGGCTGGTGGTCATGGTCTCCTGGCACTCTTTGCACTCGTCTCTCTGGTGAGTTTATAGCTTATAGCGTGGCTGTGGGCGTGAATGTGGCGTGGCTGTGGGCGTGGCTGTGCGCGTGGCTGTGGCGTGGATGTTAGCCTGTGGATGGTAGTGGCTAGTTTGTGTACCTCATATCCATCCTGTGGATGGTAGTGGCTAGTTTATTGCGCCCCTCATATCCATCCTGTGGATGGTAGTGGCTAGTTTATTGCGCCCCTCATATCCATCCTGTGGATGGTAGTGGCTAGTTTATTGAGTACCTCATATCCATCCTGTGGATGGTAGTGGCTAGTTTATTGTGCACCTCATATCCATCCTTTGGATGGTAGTGGCTAGTTTATTGAGTACCTCATATCCATCCTGTGGATGGTAGTGGCTAGTTTATTGAGTACCTCATATCCATCCTGTGGATGGTAGTGGCTAGTTTATTGTGTACCTCATATCCATCCTGTGGATGGTAGTGGCTAGTTTATTGAGTACCTCATATCCATCCTGTGGATGGTAGTGGCTAGTTTATTGAGTACCTCATATCCATCCTGTGGATGGTAGTGGCTAGTTTATTGTGCACCTCATATCCATCCTGTGGATGGTAGTGGATAGTTTACTGTGCACCTCATATCCATCCTGTGGATGGTAGTGGCTAGTTTTAAGTATTGGTAGATTAATGGTTCATGGATAGACTTCTGAATGGTTGCAGAGGGGGCCACAGGTATATCAAATCATTATTTCTTCATAGCTACAGTAAGAGGTAGATGGACTACAAGGAGAATAACATCAGTGGGTAAGAGAGAAGTGAATGTTTGTAAATCGGAGAATATAGGGTAAGATATAAGCAATTATTGGGAGAAAAATGGGCTAGATAGAGTAAATGTAACGAGGAGGGAGCAGGGATGTATGGGTTGATGTAGCAGATCATGGGTGTAGAAGGGTGAGTGCTGGTGATGTATGGGGTTGATGTAGCAGATCATGGGTATAGAAGGGTGAGTGCTGGTGATGTATGGGGTTGATGTAGCAGATCATGGGTATAGAAGGGTGAGTGCTGGTGATGTATGGGGTTGATGTAGAAGATCATGGGTATAGAAGGGTGAGTGCTGGTGATGCATGGGGTTGATGTGAAGATCATGGGTATAGAAGGGTGAGTGCTGGTGATGTATGGGGTTGATGTAGCAGATCATGGGTATAGAAGGGTGAGTGCTGGTGATGTATGGGGTTTATGTAGCAGATCAGGGGTATAGAAGGGTGAGTGCTGGTGATGTATGGGGTTGATGTAGAAGATCATGGGTATAGAAAGTGAGTGCTGGTGATGTATGGGGTTGATGTAGAAGATCATGGGATAGAAAGTGAGTGCTGGTGATGTATGGGGTTGATGTAGAAGATCATGGGTATAGAAAGTGAGTGCTGGTGATGTATGGGGTTGATGTAGCAGATCTTGGGATAGAAGGGTGAGTGCTGGTGATGTATGGGGTTTATTGCAGATCATGGGTATAGAAGGGTGAGTGCTGGTGATGTATGGGGTTGATGTAGAAGATCATGGGTATATAAAGTGAGTGCTGGTGATGTATGGGGTTGATGTAGAAGATCATGGGTATAGAAAGTGAGTGCTGGTGATGTATGGGGTTGATGTAGCAGATCATGGGTGTAGAAGGGTGAGTGCTGGTGATGTATGGGGTTTATGTAGCAGATCATGGGTATAGAAGGGTGAGTGCTGGTGATGTATGGGGTTGATGTAGCAGATCATGGGTATAGAAGGGTGAGTGCTGGTGATGTATGGGGTTGATGTAGAAGATCATGGGTATAGAAAGTGAGTGCTGGTGATGTATGGGGTTGATGTAGAAGATCATGGGTATAGAAGGGTGAGTGCTGGTGATGTATGGGGTTGATGTAGAAGATCATGGGTATAGAAAGTGAGTGCTGGTGAAAGGAGAAGTGATTGTTGGAACGACAAGGTCAAGATAGTGTTGTCATCTGAGAGATTTATACAATATAAAGTGATATATGGAGGGAGGAATATAGGGAGAGAGTAGAGATGTTAAGAGTGTTGAGAGAGTAATGGGAGAGGGAGAGAGGTAATGTGAGAGGGGGAGAGGTGTTATTAGCAAATTTACTGAGAATAAATAGACTTTGGAGTGAGATTAATACGCAGAAAGCATTAAGAATTAAGATAAGATGGAGAGCAGAATTGCTGATGAACAAGGAGGCTTTAGTAAGGGTAGGGAAGTGTAGACCAAGTGTTTACAGTGAAACATGAAAGTGAATAATACTTATCATTGCAGTTATGAATTTAGTAAAAACTCAGGTTAGATAATGAAGGAGAGAGGGATATCACCATGGATGTCACCATGGATGTTACCATGGATGTCACCATGATTATCACCATTGACATCACCATGGATGTCACCATGGATGTCACCATGGATGTTACCATGGATGTTACCATGGATGTTACCATGGATGTTACCATGGATGTCACCATGATTATCACCATGGACATCACCATGGATGTCACCATGAATTTCACCATGGATGTTACCATGGATGTTACCATGGATGTTACAATGGATGTCACCATGGATGCCACCATGGATGTCACCATGGATATCACCATGATGTCACCATGGATATCACCATGATGTCACCATGGATATCACATGGATGTCACCATGGATATCACCATGGATGTCACCATGGATGTCACCATGGATGTCACCATGGATGTCACCATGGATGTCACCATGGTTGTCACCATGGATATCACCATGGATGTCACCATAGACGTCATAATTGATGTCACCATGGATGTCACCATATGTCACCATGGATGTCACCATGGATGTCACCATGGATGTCACCATGGATGTCACCATGGATGTCACCATGGATATCACTATGGATGTCACCATGGATATGACCATAGATGTCACCATGGATATCACAATGAATGTCACCATGGATATCACCATGGATGTCACCATGGATATCACCATGGATGTCACTATTGATATCACCATGGATGTCACAATGGATGTCACCATGGATGTCACAATGGAAGTCACCATGAATGTCACCATGGATGTCACTATGGATATCACCATGGATGTCACCATGGATGTCACCATGGATATCACCATGGATGTCACCATAGATGTCACTATGATGTCACCATGGATGTCACCATGATGTCACCATTTTATCACCATGGATGTCACCATGGATGTCACTATGGATGTCACCATGGATGTCACCATGGATGTCACCATGAATATCACCGTGGATGTCACCATGATATCACCATGGATGTCACCATGGATGTCACCATGGATGTCACCATGGATGTCACCATGGATGTCACCATGGATGTCACCATGGATGTCACCATGGATGTCACCATGAATATCACCGTGGATATCACCATGGATGTCACCATGGATGTCACCATGGATATCACATGGATGTCACCATGAGATATCACCATGGATGTCACCATGGATGTCACCATCGATGTCACCATGGATGTCACCATGGATGTCACCATGGATGTCACCATGGATGTCACCATGGATGTCACCATGGATGTCACCATGGATGTCACCATGGATGTCATTATGGATGTCACCATGGATGTCACCATGGATGTCACCATGGATGTCATTATGTTTCAGAGGCTGGTCGGATGTGTGAACGAAGGAAATTCAAAATGAACATAGGAAACAGCAGGGTGATGGGATAATATAGGAAACAGCAGAGTGATGGGATAACATAGGAAACAGCAGGGTGATGGGATAACATAGGAAACAGCAAGGTGATGGGATAAACCATACCACTTGAGGGGTTCGAACCCGCGGTCACAGAGTCTCAAACTCCAGACCGTCGCGTAAGCCACTGGGCCAGCTAACTCAATAAGATTCATCCAACTAGGTATATTTCTACACCATAGGAAGGTTAGCATAGGCACAACTGTGTCCACAAATGCAAACCTTCCTATGCTAACCTTCCTATGGTGTAGAAATATACCTAGTTGGATGAATCTTATTTTAGGTAGCTGGCCCAGTGGCTTACGCGACGGTCTGGAGTTTTGAGACTCTGTGACCGCGGGTTCGAACCCCACCCGTGGTATGGTTTGTTTGCAATCGTGTCATTACGATTTCGTGAGTCGTGATGAGATAACATAGGAAACAGCAGGGTGATGGGACAACATAGGAAACAGCAGGGTGATGGGATAACATAGGAAACAGCAGGGTGATGGGATAACATAGGAAACAGCAGGGTGATGGGATAACATAGGAAACAGCAGGGTGATGGGATAACATAGAAAACAGCAAGGTGATGGGATAACATAGGAAACAGCAGGGTGATGGGATAACATAGGAAACAGCAGGGTGATGGGATAACATAGGAAACAGCAGGGTGATGGGATAACATAGGAAACAGCAGGGTGATGGGATAACATAGGAAACAGCAAGGTGATGGGATAACATAGGAAACAGCAAGGTGATGGGATAACATAGGAAACAGCAGGGTGATGGGATAACATAGGAAACAGCAGGGTGATGGGATAACATAGAAAACAGCAGGGTGATGGGATAACATAGGAAACAGCAGGGTGATGGGATAACATAGGAAACAGCAGGTGATGGGATAACATAGGAAACAGCAAGGTGATGGGATAACATAGGAAACAGAAGGTGATGGGATAACATAGGAAACAGCAGGTGATGGATAACATAGGAAACAGCAGGGTGATGGATAACATAGGAAACAGCAGGGTGATGGGATAACATAGGAAACAGCAGGGTGATGGGATAACATAGGAAACAGCAGGGTGATGGGATAACATAGGAAACAGCAGGTGATGGGATAACATAGGAAACAGCAGGGTGATGGGATAACATAGGAAACAGCAGGGTGATGGGATAACATAGGAAACAGCAGGGTGATGGGATAACATAGGAAACAGCAGGGATGGGATAACATAGGAAACAGCAGGGTGATGGGATAACATAGGAAACAGCAGGTGATGGATAACATAGGAAACAGCAAGGTGATGGGATAACATAGGAAACAGCAGGGTGATGGGATAACATAGGAAACAGCAGGGTGAATGGGATAACATAGGAAACAGCAAGGTGATGGGATAACATAGGAAACAGCAGGGTGATGGGATAACATAGGAAACAGCAGGGTGATGGGATAAACATAGGAAACAGCAGAGTGATGGATAACATAGGAAACAGCAGGGTGATGGGATAACATAGGAAACAGCAGGGTGATGGGATAACATAGGAAACAGCAGGTGATGGGATAACATAGGAAACAGCAGGTGATGTTATAACATAGGAAACAGCAGGGTGATGGGATAACATACGAAACAGCAGGGTGATGGATACCATAGAAACAGCAGGTGATGGATAACATAGGAAACAGCAGGGTGATGGGATAACATAGGAAACAGAAGGTGATGGATAACATGGAAACAGCAGGGTGATGGGATAACATAGGAAACAGCAGGTGATGGATAACATAGAAACAGCAGGGTGATGGGATACATAGGAAACAGCAGGGTGATGGGATACCATAAAACAGCATGTGATGGATGACATAGGAAACAGCAGGGTGATGGGATAACATAGGAAACAGCAAGGTGATGGGATAACATAGGAAACAGCAGGGTGATGGGATAACATAGGAAACAGCAGGGTGATGGGATAACATAAGGAAACAGCAGGGTGATGGGATAACATAGGAAACAGCAGGGTGATGGGATAACATAAGAAACAGCAGGGTGATGGGATAACATAGGAAACAGAAGGTGATGTATAACTAGGAAACAGCAGGGTGATGGGATAACATAGAAACAGCAGGGTGATGGGATACATAATAACGCACTGTGATGGATAACATGGGACAGAGGTGATGGGATAACATAGGAAACAGAAGGTGATGGGATAACATAAGAAACAGCAGGGTGATGGGATAACATAGGAAACAGCAGGGTGATGGGATAACATAATAAACAGCAGGGTGATGGGATAACATAGAAACAGCAGGGTGATGGGATAACATAATAAACAGCAGTGATGGATGACATAGGAAACAGCAGGGTGATGGGATAACATAGAAACAGGAAGGTGATGGATAACATAGGAAACAGCAGGGTGATGGGATAACATAGGAACAGCAAGTGATGGGATAACATAATAAAAGCAGGTGATGGATAACATAGGAAACAGCGGGTGATGGGATAACATAATAAACAGCAGGGTGATGGATAACATAGGAAACAGGAAGGTGATGGATAACATAGAAACAGCAGGGTGATGGATAACATAGAAACAGCAGGGTGATGGGTAACATAGGAACAGAGGGTGATGGGATAACATAGGAAACAAGGGTGATGATAACATATAACAGCATGATGATAACATAGGAAACAGCAGGGTGATGGGATAACATAATAAACAGCATGGTGATGGGATAACATAGGAAACAGCAGGGTGATGGGATAACATAATAAACAGCAAGGTGATGGGATAACATAATAAACAGCAGGGTGATGGGATAACATAATAAACAGCAGGGTGATGGGATAACATAGGAAACAGCAGGGTGATGCGATAACATAATCTAGGCAATGAAATATTAGATATTAAATTAGAAGGGAAGTTAATATGGAGGAAGTGAATGTTATCAAATATATGAAAGTGATGATGAGCAGTGGAGAAGTGAACCATGTGGCCCGTGGCCTGGTAGGCAAAGCTCTTGCTTCACACGCTGAGGGTCCGTGGTTTGACTTAAGGCGAGGGTGGAAACATTGAACGGGTTTCCTTACACCTGTTGTCCATGTTCACCCATCAGTAAAATGGGTACCTAGGTGTTTGTGGACTGGTGTGGGTCGCACCTTGGGACAAAATTGACCTAATTTGCGGGAAATGCTCAGTATAACAAGCGGCTTTCTATATAGTAGTACTATGTCATTGATGTCAACTATGGTCTGTATACCTTGTACATGTGGAATATATGAAAGTATAGTGATACCAGTGCTATTGCTAGGGGGTGAAGCATGGGTTTTAAAGGATGCAGCGAGAAGAAGTCTGGGGGCACTAGAGATGTCCTTTTCGTTAGAAACATATCGTAGGAATTTTATGCATAGAATACTTAGGGGTTACTAAAAGTATTATCCAGAAGGGTGAGGAAGGGTTGTTGAGGTTGTTTGAACATCTAGAGAGGATAGAGAAAAAATAGAATGACTAGGAGGGTAAATAAATCTAGGTAAGGTTGAAGGGCGGTTTTGAGATGTAGGGTATTATATTTCCAAAAGGCTTGAGAGAGCGTAGTAGATAGGAGTGAATGGAGGCGAGTGGTTTTTATGACTTGACGTGCTGTTGGAGTGTGAGCAATGTAACATAAATGAAGGGATTCCGGTTTGCCGGACTTGACTCCTGGTGGTGGGAAGTACAGTGCCTGTACTCTGAAGGATGAGTGAGGATGTTACAGTCGTGGAGGTGAGAAGTACAGTGCCTGCACTCTGAAGGATGGGTGAGGATGTTACAGTCGTGGAGGTGGGAAGTACAGTGCCTGTACTCTGAAGGATGTTACAGTCGTGGACGTGGGAAGTACAGTGCCTGCACTCTGAAGGATGAGTGAGGATGTTACAGTCGTGGAGGTGGGAAGTACAGTGCCAAGATGGAGATTACAGTCGAGAATCTGTACAAGATGATGAGATGTTACAGTCGTGGAGGTGGAAGACAGTCCTGTACCTGAGATGATGAGGATGTTACAGTCGTGGGGTGGAAGACAGGCCTGACCTGAAGATGAGAGATTACAGTCGTGGATGGAAGACATGCCTGACCAAGGATGAGTGAGGATGTTACAGTCGTGAGGTGGAAGATGCCTACCTGAAATGAGTGAGATACATCTGGAGGTGGAAGACAGTGCCTGACCTGAAGGATGAGTGAGATGTTAAGTCGTGGGGAAGACAGCCTGACCTGAAGATGAGTGAGATGTTACAGTCGTGGAGGTGGGCCAGTGCCTGACCTGAAGGATGAGTGATGTTAAGTCGTGGAGGTGGAAGCAAGTGCTGACCTGAAGGATGGTGAGATGACAGTCTGAGGTGGGAGACAGTCCTGACCTAGATGGTGAGGATGTTACAGTCGTGGAGTGGAAGACGTCCTGACTGAAGGATGAGGAGGATGTTACAGTCTGGAGGTGGAAGTACAGTGCCTGACTGAAGGATGGTGAGGATGTTACAGTCGTAGGTGGAAGTACAGCCTGTACCTGAAGGATGGTGAGGATGTTACAGTCGTGGGGTGGAAGAGTGCCTGCACCTGAAGGATGAGTGAGGATGTTACAGTCGTAGGTGGAAGTACAGTGCCTGACTCGAAGATGGTGAGGATGTTACAGTGTGAGGTGGACAGTGCCTGATTGAAGGATGAGTGAGATGTTACAGTCGGAGGTGGAAGCACAGTCCTGACCTGAAGGATGGTGAGGATGTTACAGTCTGGGGTGGAAGACAGTCCTGACTCTGAAGGATGGGTGAGGATGTTACATCTGGAGGTGGAAGACAGCCTGACTCTGAAGGATGGTGAGGATGTTACAGTCTGAGGTGGAAGACAGCCTGACTCTGAAGGATGAGTGAGGATGTTACAGTCGGGTGGGAAGTACAGTCCTACTCTGAAGGATGGTGAGGATGTTACAGTCTGGGGTGGAAGACAGTGCCTGACTCTGAAGGATGAGTGAGGATGTTACAGTCTGGAGGTGGAAGACAGTGCCTGACCTGAGGAGGGTGAGGATGTTACAGTCGGAGGTGGAGACAGTCCTGACTCTGAAGGATGTGAGATGTTACAGTCGTGGAGGTGGGAAGACAGTCCTGTACTCTGAAGGATGAGGAGGATGTTACAGTCGTGGAGGTGGGAAGACAGTGCCTGTACTCTGAAGGATGAGTGAGGATGTTACAGTCTGGAGGTGAGGAAGCACAGTGCCTGACTGTAAGGAGTGAGGAATGTTACAGTCGAGGGTGGGAAGTACAGTGCCTGTACTCTGAAGGATGAGTGAGGATGTTACAGTCGTGAGGTGGGAAGTACAGTGCCTGACTCTGAAGGATGAGTGAGGATGTTACAGTAGTGGAGGTGGGAAGTACAGTGCCTGTACTCTGAAGGATGGGTGAGGATGTTACAGTCGTGGAGGTGGGAAGTACAGTGCCTGTACTCTGAAGGATGAGTGATGTTACAGTCGTGGAGGTGGGAAGTACAGTGCCTGTACTCTGAAGGATGGGTGAGGATGTTACAGTCCTGGAGGTGGGAAGTACAGTGCCTGTACTCTGAAGGATGAGTGAGGATGTTACAGTCGTGGAGGTGGGAAGTACAGTCCTGTACTCTGAAGGATGAGTGAGGATGTTACAGTCGTGGAGGTGGGAAGTACAGTGCCTATACTCTGAAGGATGGGTGAGGATGTTACATTCCTGGAGGTGGGAAGTACAGTGCCTGTACTCTGAAGGATGAGTGAGGATGTTACAGTCGTGGAGGTGGGAAGTACCGTACCTGTACTCTGAAGGATGAGTGAGGATGTTACAGTTGTGGAGGTGGGAAGTACAGTGCCTGTACTTTGAAGGATGAGTGAGGATGTTACAGTCGTGGAGGTGGGAAGTACAGTGCCTGTACTCTGAAGGATGAGTGAGGATGTTACACTTGTGGAGGTGGGAAGCACAGTACCTGTACTCTGAAGGATGAGTGAGGATGTTACAGTCGTGGAGGTGGGAGGTACAGTGCCTGTACTCTGAAGGATGAGTGAGGATGTTACAGTCGTGGAGGTGGGAAGTACAGTGCCTGCACTCTGAAGGATGAGTGAGGATGTTACAGTCGTGGTGGTGGGAAGTACAGTGCCTGTACTCTGAAGGATGAGTGAGAATGTTACAGTCGAGGAGGTGGTAGGTACAGTACCTGTACTCTGAAGGATGACTGAGGATGTTACAGTCGTGGAGGTGGGAAGTACAGTACCTGTACTCTGAAGGATGAGTGAGGATGTTACAGTCGTGGAGGTAGGAAGGTAGGTAGGAAGGTAGGTACAGGTAGCGTAGCTGAGGATGATGAGGATGTATGGAGGTGGTAGGTGCAGTACGACCGAGGTAGGGAGTTCAGTGTGAGGCAGGAGGTAGGCAGGAAGGTAGGCAGGCAGGAGGCGTAGGCATGGATGCAGGTAGGTAGGCAGGCAGGTTGGCAGGCAGGGCAGTAGGCAGGTAGGCAGTAGCAGTGGCAGGCAGGGAGGCAGGCAGGGCAGGCAGCAGGAGGCAGGTAGCAGGGCAGTGGCAGGCAGGAGTGGCAGGAAGTGGAGGCAGGTAGGCAGATAGGCAGGGTAGGCAGGCAGGCAGGCAGGCAGGCGTTGGCTGAGCAGGCAGGTGGAGGTAGGTCAGGCAGGTAGGAGCAGGCAGTGAGGCAGGCAGGTGAGGTCAGGAGTCAGTGCAGGCAGGTAGACGACAGGATGGAGCAGGCAGGTAGGAGGCAGGTAGGTGGCAGGCGGAGGTAGGCAGGTGTAGGCAGGCAGGAGGCAGGCAGGTGAGGCAGGCAGGTAGGCAGGTGAGCAGAAGGCACGGCAGGCAGGCAGGAGGCAGGCTAGGCAGGCAGGTAGGCAGTGGTAGACAGGCAGGAGGAGGAGGAGGAGGCAGGACACAGGAGGAGGCTGGTAGTAGGCAGGTAGGTAGACAGGTAGGTAGACAGGTAATTAG
Source organism: Cherax destructor (assembly GCA_009830355.1). Lineage (NCBI taxonomy): Eukaryota > Metazoa > Arthropoda > Malacostraca > Decapoda > Parastacidae > Cherax > Cherax destructor. The sequence continues at coordinate 65,636 of WNWK01008273.1, read as the reverse complement.
GCAGGTAGTTAGGCAGGTAGGAAGTAGATAGGCAGGGAGGTAGGTAGGTAGGTAGGCAGGTAAGCAGGTAGGCAGGTAGGTAGGTAGGCAGGTAGGTAGATGTGTCCCACTGTCAACAACAACCAGCCAGGGTAAACAAAACTCTACACTCTCCCCACCTCACAAAACCACCTTTTTTAACACGCACCATAAAAACCCTCAAACAAACCCAGAGAACAATGAACCAACCCACTGTCTGAAGAGACAGGCTGGACCTACGTGCCAGCGTCCATCACGACTGACAGGCATAAATATCCTTTCTCGTACCCTCTGTCAATCCAGACTCACATTAATCTATCAGAGAGAACTTTAGTTTCTAATAGATGCAAATGGTAAATAGAGTGAGTCCGAGTGATAGCAGTGTGTGGCGTCATTATTCTAGCTACTGTATTGTATTTCTTTAGATTCCATTAATTTAATTACTACCTCCAATCTTCCAATGCCTATTATTTTGTTACTTTCATTACCTTGCTCTTTCCTATGTCCAATTTTTAATTCATTTTACATATCCTCCCAAATTCGTCCACCAACCTTTGCAACTTTTCAGAATCTCCCAAAAGCACAGTGCCATCGGCAAAAAGCAACAGTGACAAGTGCCACTTTGTTAGATTCTGTTATATTCCACACGTCTCCCTAGCACCCTAGTACATCCCCATCTATAAACATATTAGTGGAAGGAATATTCAAATACTCAACAAACAGTTAATAATATCTTTATTTCTACCAGTACATGTTCAAGGTATACAGACCATAGCTGACATCAATTTTGTCCCAGGATGCGACCCACACCAGTCAACTAAAACCCAGGTACCTATTTTACTGATGGGTGAACATGGACTTCAGGTGTCTTACGGAAACGCGCGCTGTTTCCACCCGTACTGGTATCGACCCACGGATTTCAGTGTGTGAGCTGAGTGCGCTAGCAATCGAACTACGGGACACCTACGGGTCTTGCCGGACCGAAACGTCGCATTAAGCTTCTCTCTTTCTCTCTCTCTCTCTCTCTCTCTCTCTCTCTCTCTCTCTCTCTCTCTCTCTTTCGATGGCTTTGTTCATTCTTCTTTTATTGTTCTGTCTTTATAACCTGGTACAACAGTCCGCATAACGTTACCTGTGTTCTAATACTGTTTTCGTAATACTATGGTCGTAATACTGTGTTCGTAATACTGTGTTCATAATACTGCGTTCACTTTGGGTAGGATGAGCCACATAAGATCTGAATTCGTAAAATTGCTAGAATTGTTTGTAGTGACTGTGGCAGCGGCAGCAACAGGGAATTTCAGGGTGATCAGTCCCTTAGCTTTGACGAGTACTACTAACCTAGCTTTGACGAGTACTAGTAACTTAGCTTTGACGAGTACTACTAACCTAGCTTTGACGAGTACTAGTAACTTAGCTTTGACGAGTACTACTAACCTAGCTTTGATGAGTACTAGTAACTTAGCTTTGACGAGTACTACTAACCTAGCTTTGATGAGTACTAGTAACTTAGCTTTGACGAGTACTACTAACCTAGCTTTGATGAGTACTAGTAACTTAGCTTTGACGAGTACTACTAACCTAGCTTTGATGAGTACTAGTAACTTAGCTTTGACGAGTACTACTAACCTAGCTTTGATGAGTACTAGTAACTTAGCTTTGACGAGTACTACTAACCTAGCTTTGATGAGTACTAGTAACTTAGCTTTGACGAGTACTACTAACCTAGCTTTGATGAGTACTAGTAACTTAGCTTTGATAGTACTCGTAACTTAGTTCATTAACCATGATAGATGCTAGTTCATTAACCATGATACATGCTAGTTCATTAACCATGATAGATGCTAGTTCATTAACCATGATACATACTAGTTCATTAACCATGATACATGCTAGTTCATTAACCATGATAGATGCTAGTTCATTAACCATGATAGATGCTAGTTCATTAACCATGATACATGCTAGTTCATTAATCATGATACATGCTAGTTCATTAACCATGATAGATGCTAGTTCATTAACCATGATACATGCTAGTTCATTAAACATGATACATGCTAGTTCATTAACCATGATACATGCTAGTACATTAACCATGATAGATGCTAGTTCATTAACCATGATACATGCTAGTTCATTAACCATGATACATGCTAGTTCATTAACCATGATACATGCTAGTTCATTAACCATGATACATGCTAGTTCATTAACCATGATAGATGCTAGTTCATTAACCATGATACATGCTAATTCATTAACCATGAAACATGCTAGTTCATTAACCATCTGTGTCCCTGTCTGCAGACACACACACACACACACACACACACACACAGGATGCGACCCAGGTGGCCCAGTGGGTAAAGCTCTCGCTTCACGCACGGAGGGGCCGGGTTCAATTCCCGGTGGGGCAGAAACATTTCGAAGTGTTTCCTTACACACACACACATACATACAACAGGCCTAGTGTCTAATTGACATGTGCCTAGGACAAAATGGTAACTAACACAGTGCACAGGGAAAGTTAATAGGGAAAGCGACAAGCCACTGGGACAAGGGACAACAGAAAATGAAGAGATTGAAGAAAGGATAACTGCAATGGAGGCAACTAAATCGAATCCGGGGTTACATAGGGACATTCAGTGGGAGAATGAAAGAGAGAGATCAGTCTTTGTTTATGGGCTCCTGGAAGCTGAAGGGAAAACTTATGAAACAAGAAGACAAGGGGAGAAAAAAGCAATTGAAAACATCATGAAAGCAATAGGAGAAGATGACATGACCCAGCTGGCAAATTTTCTGAGAATAGGGGGGTTTGCAAGAGGAAGAATCCGGCCAGTCAAAGGGATTTTCAAGGCAGAATTGACTCGAAACAGGATCCTGCAGGAGAAAGCAAGACTAAGGGATATATCAGAGTACCGGAGGGTGTATTTCGACCGCGACAGAACAGGGGAAGAAAGACAGAAACTGAGAGGGTACAGAGACAAAAGGAGGAAAGAGAGATGAACAGGAGAACCCAGACTCAGGAGGAAGCCCAAATACAAGCACCTTCAGATGTCCCCCAACCTGGACAACCCCAATGCAGCCAAACAATCTAACCCAAAACACACATGCCATACCCAATGCTTCCACCCACCTCATTACAAACTCCACCTTCACACCAACCACCCATAGTTCCTCATCAGGTCTCCCACTTTCCCAACCCCAATGTACCCCCCAGACTACGGTATTAGAAAAGAAGTTGAAGGTTTGGTATACAAATGCAGATGGTATAACAAATAAATGTGAGGAGTGGCATGAAAGAATAAAGGAGACATCCCCAGACATAATAGCACTCACAGAAACGAAACTCACCAGGATGATAACATATGCAATCTTTCCACCCGGATATCAAATCCTCAGGAAAGATAGAGGGAGCAGAGGGGGAGGAGGAGTTGCACTGCTCATTAAGAACAGGTGGGGATTTGAGGAAGCGGAAGGAATGGATGGAATGGGCGAAAGGGACTACATAGTAGGAACAATTCAGTCTGAGAGCCATAAGGTGGTAATTGCTGTAATGTACAACCTGCCACAAAACTTCAGAAGGCCAAGAGAAGAATACGACGAGAGCAACAGAGCAATGGTAGACACACTAGCCGAGGTGGTCAGAAGAGCCCACATGGGGAGAGCAAAGTTACTAGTTATGGGTGATTTCAATCACAAGGAGATTGACTGGGAAAACCTGGAGCCCCATGGAGGTCCTGAATCATGGAGAGCCAAGATGATGGATGTGGTACTGGAAAACCTCATGCATCAACATGTTAGAGACACTACCAGAGAGAGAGGTGGGGATGATCCAGCAAGACTGGACCTAGTATTCACCTTGAGTAGTTCGGACATTGAGGATATCATGTATGAAAGGCCCCTTGGAGCTAGTGATCATTTGGTTCTGCGTTTTGATTATATAGTTGAGCTACAAGTGGAGAGGGGAGCAGGGATAGGAAGGGAGAAACAAAACTACAAAAGGGGGGACTACACAGGCATAAGGAACTTCCTACAAGACGTTCAGTGGGAGAGAGAATTGGCAGGAAAACCAGTAAAAGAAATGATGGAATATGTGACAACCAAATGCAAAGAGGCAGAGGAGAGGTTTGTCCCCAAGGGAAACAGAAGTAACGGGAAGACCAGAACGAGTCCTTGGTTCACCCAAAGGTGTAGGGAGGCAAAAACTAAGTGCACTAGAGAATGGAGAAAGTACAGAAGACAAAGGACCCAGGAAAATAAAGAGATTAGCCGAAGAGCCAGAAACGAATATGCACGGGTAAGAAGGGAAGCTCAGCGCCAATACGAAAATGATATAGCATCAAAAGTCAAGTCTGACCCAAAGCTGTTGTACAGCCACATCAGTAGGAAAACAACAGTCAAGGACCAGGTAATCAGGCTGAGGAAGGAAGGTGGGGAGTTCACAAGAAACGACCAAGAGGTATGTGAGGAGCTCAACATGAGATTTAAAGAAGTATGTACAGAGGAGACAGGAAGGACTCCAGGAATTCAGAATAGGGAGGTATACCAACAAGTGCTGGATGAAATACACACAACCAAGGAGGAGGTGAAGAAGCTGTTATGTGAACTCGATACTTCAAAAGCGGTGGGACCTGACAACATTTCTCCGTGGGTCCTTAGAGAAGGAGCAGAGATGTTAAGTGTGCCACTAACAAAATCTTCAACACTTCCATTGAAACTGGGCAACTACCTGAGGTGTGGAAAATGGCAAATGTAGTCCCAATTTTTAAGAAAGGAGACAGACACGAGGCATTAAACTACAGACCTGTGTCACTGACGTGTATAGTATGCAAAGTCATAGAGAAGATCATCATCAGGAGCTAGTTTATTGTGGTGGAGCACCTAGAAAGACACAAGCTTATAAACGACAACCAGCACGGTTTCAGGGAAGGGAAATCCTGTGTCACAAACCTACTGGAGTTTTATGACAAGGTAACAGAAGTAAGACACGAGAGAGAGGGGTGGATAGACTGCATTTTCTTGGACTGCAAGAAGGCGTTCGACACAGTTCCTCACAAAAGGTTAATGCAAAAGCTAGAAGATCAAGCACATGTAACAGGAAAGGCACTGCAATGGATCAGAGAATATCTGACAGGGAGGCAACAACGAGTCATGGTACGTGACGAGGTGTCAGAGTAGGCACCTGTGACGAGTGGGGTTCCACAAGGGTCAGTCCTAGGACCTGTACTGCTTTTGGTATATGTGAATGACATAACGGAAGAGATAGACTCAGAAGTGTCCCTGTTTGCAGATGATGTGAAGTTAATGAGAAGAATTAAATCAGTCGAGGATCAGGCAGGACTACAAAGAGACCTGGACAGGCTACAAGCCTGGTACAGTAAATGGATCCTTGAATTTAACCCTGCCAAATGTAAAGTCATGAAGATCGGGGAAGGGCAAAGAAGACCGCAGACAGAGTATAATCTAAGTGGCCAAAGACTGCAAACCTCACTCAAGGAAAAAGATCTTGGGGTGAGTATAATACCGAGCACATCTCCTGAGGCACACATCAATCAGATAACTGCTACAGCATACGGGCGGCTGGCAAACCTAAGAATAGCGTTCCAATACCTCACTAAGGAATCGTTCAAGACTCTGTACACCATATACGTCAGGCCCATACTGGAGTATGCAGCACCAGTTTGGAACCCACACCTGGTCAAGCACGTCAAGAAATTAGAGAAAGTGCAGAGGTTTGCAACAAGAATAGTCCCAGAGCTAAGGGGATTGTCCTACGAAGAAAGATTAAGGGAAATCGGCCTGACGACACTAGAGGACAGGAGGGTTAGGGGAGACATGATAACGACATATAAAATACTGCGAGGAGTAGATAAGGTGGACAGAGACAAGATGTTCCATAGAGGGGACACAAAAACAAGGGGTCACAATTGGAAGTTGAAGACCCAGATGAGTCAAAGGGATGTTAGGAAGTATTTCTTCAGTCATAGAGTTGTCAGGAAGTAGAATAGTCTGGAAAGTGATGTAGTGGAGGCAGGATCCATACATAGCTTTAAGAAGAGGTATGATAAAGCTCATGGAGCAGGGAGAGGACCTAGTAGTGATCAGTGAAGAGGCGGGGCCAGGACCTGAGTCTCGACCCCTTCAACCACAAGTAGGTGAGTACAAATAGGTGAGTACACACACACACACACACGCACACACACACACACACACACACGTCATTCACATACCAAGAAACACCAACTTCACTTGGACCCAGGACTGATCCTTGTGGAACCCCACTCGACACGTGCACCCACTGACACCTCGTCACGGACCAACACTCGTTGTTTCCTTCCTCTCAGGTACTCCATGATCCATTGCAATATTTTCCCTACTGGTTGTCGTTGATAAGCTCATTCCTCTCCAGGTGTTCCAGCACTCTCCTCCTGATAATCTTCTAAAAGACTTTACATACTACACATGTCAGTGACATTGGTCTCTAGTTTAGTGTTGTGTGTGTGTGTGTGTGTGTGTGCGTGTGTGTGTGTGTGGACGAAGTACGGCCATTGTTGTACACGTCTATTGTATAAATGATTGAACAATACATTGCATCAGTGTATTCTAGTGTCCAGGTTCAGTTGAACTTTCTCTCTGATCCTGACCTTTGTTCACAACTGTAATGATGACTTTTCATAGTGGAGCCTCCTATTGTGTGTCATGATACGTGGATACATATACCCTGACATGATTATTAATATACTCTGGTATGATGATACATATACTTGAAGATGAGGACACATATTCACTGACATGGGGACACATATTCACTGACATGAGGACACATATTTACTGACATGGGGGCACATATTCACTGACATGAGGAAAACATATTTACTGACATGAGGACACATATTCACTGACATGAGGAAAACATATTCACTGACATGAGGACACATATTCACTGACATAGGGACACATATTCTCTGACATAGAGACACATATTCACTGTCATTAGGACACATTCACTGACATGAGGCAACATATTCACTGATAGGGACACATATTCTCTGACAGAACATATATTCACTGACATGAGGACACATATTCTCTGACATAAGTATTTATATTCTCAGACATGAAGTTACATATTCTCAGACATGAGGACACATATTCTCAGACATGAGGACACATTCTCAGATATGAGGACACATTCTCTAACTTGATGATCCATATTCACTGACATGCGTCCAGGTGATGACCTCCAGGTATTGACTACCAGGTGATGACCTTCAGGTGATACCCTCCAGGTATTGACCTCCAGGTGATGACCTCCAGATGATGACTTCCAGGTGATGACCTCCAGGTGATGACCTCCAGGTATTGACCTTCAGGTGATGACCTCCAGGTATTGACCTCCAGGTGATGATCTCCAGGTGATGACCTCCAGGTGATGATCTCCAGGTGATGACCTCCAGGTGTTGACCTCTAGGTATTGACCTCAAGGTGATGACCTCCAGGTGATGACCTCCAGGTGATGACTTCCAGGTATTGACCTCCAGGTGTTGACCTCCAGGTGATGACCTCCAGGTATTGACCTCTAGGTATTGACCTCAAGGTGATGACCTCCAGGTGATGACCTCCAGGTGATGACTTCCAGGTATTGACCTCCAGGTGTTGACCTCCAGGTGATGACTTCCAGGTATTGACCTCCAGGTGTTGACCTCCAGGTGTTGCCCTGAAGATGATGACATCCAGGTGTTGACCTCCTAACCTAACCTAACCTAACCCAACGCAACCTAACTTAACCTAACCTATCCCAACCCAATTGGACTTAGAAATGTTCTTCAAACTCCCTGAAGGTCTGATACTTAACAGCATTACTGGCTAAACAAACAAGTACAAATAGTTGAACTGTGTGTTAGACACGTCTCTTCTAATTATTCTAAAAAGCTTTGGAAGTGTGAATCAAAATTCACTTTATTATTCTTGTATATTGCGACCTGAAGATGGTCGTTCTATCAAGCTGAAATTCTTTATGTTAAAGAAAAGGGAAAACTGATTCTAAAATTTTACAAATCCGCCCTAAACATCGTTTTCATTTAATTTACGACACTAATACACACAAGAATGCAATAGAGAAAGTTTGTGAGTGACTGTTCACACAGAACAGTCACGAACAAAGTATGTGTTCTATCATAACCAAACAACAGTCACGAACAAAGTATGTGTTCTATCATAACCAAACAACAGTCACGAACAAACTTTGTGTTCTATCATAACCAAACAACAGTCACGAACAAACTATGTGTTCTATCATAACCAAACAACAGTCACGAACAAACTATGTGTTCTATCATAACCAAACAACAGTCACGAACAAACTATGTGTTCTATCATAACCAAACAACAGTCACGAACAAACTATCACATACGTCACAGACCTGACTGTGGTGACGTTGATCCCCGGAAACGTCTTCAGGTATCTCCAGGTATACGTCAAGAAACAACAGAACTGAGCGGAGTAGAAATGATGTGTAACTGAATGTAATGATGTGAAATACATCACGAGAACATCTTGAACTTCACAGTGAACTTTGAACATGTAAACTGAGAACATATTACCCGTGACTTCACTGACATGCTGGGAAGATCAATAATAATAATAATAATAATAATAATAATAATAATAATAATAATAATATCTTAATTTACTACCAGTACATGTACAAGGTATACAGACCATAGTTGACATCAATGACATACTACTATATAGAAAGCCCCTTGTTATGCTCAGCATTTCCCGCAAATTAGGTCAGTTTTGTCCCAGGATGCGACCCACACCATTCCACTAACACCCAGGTACCTATTTTACTGATGGCTGGGAATCGAACCCAGACCCTGGCCGTGTGAAGCGAGAGTTTCAGCCACCAGGCGACCAGAAGCACTTGCTTCAAGATATTGAGTGTAGCGACACTGCAGATATGATCGTATCTTAACAACACAGAAAACATCAGACTAACAGAGTCCACCTCTACAGACAGAGACAACTCTGACTAGTCAAGTCATTCTCACATCCAACGTGTTTAAGCATAAGACAACTGAGTCCAGGCTCAGATATCATTAAAAAAGCAATGTCAACAATAGACATTGAATCATTTATTAAAGATGACAACATAACGAAGACACCGGCAGGATATATAGCATATCATTTTTCAGAAGCCTCGGCAGTAGAACTCAGGGCAACATGGGTTTCCAGCTGGTTACTCAGGCGGGTAGTGTGGAACAGTTTATACAGGGAAAACTGTAGACATCTACAGTCTACATTATCCCCTGTTGACACTGCTCTAAGAAATATGTAGAGGCAGAAATGTATCTCTCAGCTTGAGTGACCCTGAAAACAGACGACTCAAAGTATTCAGAGATGCTCTTCCCCATACCACTGTCGCAACGTGTGGTTATTTGAGTTACTGTCACCTTCCTATCAGCTGGAACCAGTCTGGGGGTTTAGCCCACAGAACTGCCACTCACTAGATGTTCTGTATTTTTCATTGTTTGCACAGAAACTCGACGTGACATGTGATGAGTTGGGATGAGGCACAACTCATCCTCACTGAACATGTCCTTAAACGCTGACGGTGCCAATAAACCTTCACACATCACCTCACTTCTGCAGACATGAAGTTTGGTGGAAGACGGAGGAGACGAAGTAGAGAGATAGACCGAAGTCATCAATCTATCACCCTAGATGATCAATCACTCAACCTGCTTTGTCTTCAACCAAGGAGTGGAATATAAAACTGGTAGATAGAAAATATCTTAAACACCCTCATACATAGTACTAAACCACACTAAACCCTCTCCTACCTCACAACACTAAACCAGACTAAACCATCCCCTAAATCACAACACTAAACCAGACTAAACCATCCCCTACCTCACAACACTAAACCAGACTAATCTTCCTCTACCTCATAACACTAAACCAGACTAAACTTCCTCCCCTACCTCACAACACTAAACCAGACTAAACCATCCTCTACCTCATAACACTAAACCAGACTAAACTTCCTCTACCTCATAACACTAAACCAGACTAAACCATCCCCTACCTCATAACACTAAACCAGACTAAACTTCCTCCCCTACCTCACAACACTAAACCAGACTAAACCATCTCCTTCCTCACAACACTAAACCAGACTAAACCCTCCACTACATCATAACACTAATCCAGACTAAACCCTCCACTACATCATAACACTAAACCAGACTAAACCATATCCTTCCTCACAACACTAAACCAGACTAAACCCTCCCCTACCTCACACTAAACCAGACTAAACCCTCTCCTTCCTCACAACACTAAACCAGACTAAACCATCCCCTACCTCACACTAAACCAGACTAAACCCTCTCCTTCCTCACAACACTAAACCAGACTAAACCATCCCCTACCTCACACTAAACCAGACTAAACGCCTCCCCTACCTCACGACACTAAACCAGAATAAACCCTCCACTACATCACAACACTAAACCAGACTAAATCATCTCCTTCTTCACAACACTAAACCAGACTAAACCCTCCCCTACCTCACACTAAACCAGACTAAACGCCTCCCCTACCTCACGACACTAAACCAGAATAAACCATCCTCTACATCACAACACTAAACCAGACTAAACCATCTCCTTCCTCACAACACTAAACTAGACTAAACCCTCCCCTACCTCATAACACTAAACCAGACTAAACCCTCCCCTTCCTCGCACTAAACCAGACTAAACGCCTCCCCTACCTCACGACACTAAACCAGAGTAAACCATCTCCAACCTCACAATACTAAACCAGACTAAACCATCCCCTACCTCACAACACTAAACCAGACTAAACCATCTCCTACCTCACAACACTAAACCAGACTAAACCCTCCCCTACTTCACACTGAACCAGACTAAACGCCTCCCCTACCTCAAGACACTAAACCATCCCCTACCTCACAACACTAAACCATCCCCTACCTCACAACACTAAACCATCCCCTACCTCACAACACTAAACCATCCCCTACCTCACAACACTAATCCAGACTAAACCATCCCCTACCTCACAACACAGGACTCACGTGACTTGATATTATCTGTCTGACATTATCAACAAGCGTGTATATTTTTAACTTTATATACCAGTAATCAAGGTCCCAGGACTGAATCGGTATCTAGTAATTATCTTCTAGTTTAGGCACATATTTATTATTAATTCCTCTACTAGAAATGAAATCTAGTGGTTAGGTTTATAGATTTAGATTTTGACACCGAAGTTGCTAGTTTATTGTGTACCTCATATCCATCTTGTGGATGGTAGTGGCTAGTTTATTGTGTACCTCATATCCATCTTGTGGATGGTAGTGGCTAGTTTATTGTGTACCTCATATCCATCTTGTGGATGGTAGTGGCTAGTTTATTGTGTACCTCATATTCATCCTGTGGATGGTAGTGGCTAGTTTATTGTGTACCTCATATTCATCCTGTGGATGGTAGTGGCTAGTTTATTGTGTACCTCATATCCATCCTGTGGATGGTAGTGGCTAGTTTATTGTGTACCTCATATTCATCCTGTGGATGGTAGTGGCTAGTTTATTGTGTACCTCATATCCATCCTGTGGATGGTAGTAGCTAGTTTATTGTGTACCTCATATCCATCCTGTGGATGGTAGTGGTTAGTTTATTGTGTACCTCATATCCATCCTGTGGATGGTAGTTTCTAGTTTATTGTGTACCTCATATCTATCCTGTGGATGATAACACAAGAGCATATGGATACACAATAGGCCTAGGATCTAGACCCCAAAAGGGTTAACAGGAGTACATCTGGATTTATATATATATAATTTAACCCACGAACGAGTGGTATTGATCAATAACAACACTGCGACAAGCCAAGGAGTCGAACCCATGCTTTGGCCCACCTCATGGTGAGCGAAAACACACGACGCTCTAGTCCACGGGACCACACAATATATGTAACTACCCTTACCATGTCTTTCTTGTACATCTGTTTATTCACTTTGGTCTCTCTCTCGTTCTACAGCCGTTCATGTGGGGCTACATAGTGGTGAACGTGTCAGCTGGCTACATGTTTGGTACATGGAGAGGTCTGGCTGTCACTGTCTCTACTGCTACAGCTGGTGTCCTCCTCGCCCACCTTCTTATAAGACTCTGTCTGAGAGAGGTAAGCAAGTCGTCACTCACTAAATCGGGGTAACATGTTTGTAAACAAATCAGGGTACGGGTGGTGTTTGAACCCATGGCGAGTGAATCCTAAAACTTGAAGACTAAAGTGATCTTCAACTCCAGGGCTGAGGGACTGATTACCTCGTCTCTTGTTTATATGACGCTATGAGCCAGCGGATGAACTGGATGCTCACGGATGATCGGCTGGTCGGCTGGTCGGCTGGTCGGCTGGTCGGCTGGTCGGATGGTCCCCTTCACTACGAGAACAAAGCTCACTTTGCCCGTGGAACACCGCTGCTACCACTGTTGGTGTAGATTTGGCTTACTGAGCTAAGCCTGGTGTTGACGTTGGTAACGTGGGTAGAATTGAGACGGCCGTAGACTAGATGCACTTTATTGCGTGAAAGGTGTAGGTACACGGGAGCAGAGCGTGAGGGGACCAGGAGCCAGCTTGGGGTACTACCTGATTCAATCGGGTAGGCCGGGGAAGTGAGGGCGTCTCAGAGTGGCGTCCCACTGACATGGGTAGGCCTACAGAGGGCAGCACTGGAGTGCCGCGAAATACGAAGGGAACTGAGTATAGGCTGCTTACACTTGTATATAGTTCTACAGTCTTCACTTTATGTCCTTGTAATGATAAAGCCACTGGAGGGCGAAACGTCTACAAATAAAGATACCCAGATGTTGCACATGTGTCTAATTCTTCGTCTTGTCGGTAAAAATCCCTTTATTTGTCCTTCAGGAGATAGCTTCATGGTAATGTTTGCTCCCAGATCTGTTGCTGTTGCTCTTTCTATCATTTTTTCCCCCTCACATGATTCTGTACTCGCCTATATGTGCTTGCAAGGGTTGAGTCTTAGTTCTTGGTCCCACCTCTTCACTGGTCGCTATTGGCTTCTGTAGCTGAAGAATTACTTCCTAGCATCCATGTTCTACTGTTTGTTTACCTGTTTATTCACCTTTTACCTACTTGTTCACATTACCTTACCTTTGATGAGTTTCGAGTCTTAATACTCTCTGAGCCAGGCCATGGGCCAGGCTTGTCTGGTGTTTGCCTGGTCAACCTGGCTGTTGCTGCTGGAGGCCCGCTGCCCCACATATCCATCACAGCCTGGTTGATCTGGCACCTGGTGAAGATACTTGTCCAGTTTCCTCTTGAAGACTTCTACACTTGTTCCAGCAGTGTTTCTGATATCTTCTGGTAAGATGTTGAATAGTCTGGGACCCCGGATGTTGATACAGTGTTCCCTTATTGTGCCCACCGCACCCCTGCTCCTCACTGGGTTTATTTTACACTTTCTCCCATATCTCTCACTCCAGTATGTTGTTATGGCAGTGTGCAGATTTGGGACCAGACCCTCATGCACCTTCCACCTTATGCATTTGTTTACCTGTCTGTTTGGTTGGTGGTACTCAAGGGTGTCAGGCTGTCTGTCCGCCTGTCTGTTGGTTGATTTACCTGTCTCTCTCTATTGATGTTTTCCGACAAGGTTCAAACATACGACAGGCACACTCTCAAGTGTACACACACACACACACACACACACACACACACACACACACACACACACACACACACACACACACACGCACATGCACACACACACACACACTCCCTCTCTCTCCCTCCCTCCTCTCTCTCTCTCCCTCCCTCCTCTCTCTCTCTCCCTCCCTCCTCTCTCTCTCTCCCTCCCTCCTCTCTCTCTCTCCCTCCCTCCCTCCCTCACCCTCCCTCCCTCTCTCTCTCCCTCCCTCTCTCTCCCTCCCTCCCTCTCTCCCTCCCTCCCTCCCTCCTCTCTCTCCCTCCCTCCCTCCCTCTCTCTCTCTCTCCCTCCTCTCTCCCTCCCTCTCTCTCTCTCTCTCTCTCTCTCTCTCTCTCTCTCTCTCTCTCTCTCTCTCTCTCTCTCTCTCTCTCTCTCTCTCTCTCTCTCTCTCTCCTCTCCTCTCCTCTCCTCTCCTCCCTCTCTCCTCTCTCTCTCTCCCTCCCTCCCTCTTTCCCTCTCCCTCTCTCTTGCTCTCCTCTCTCCCTCCCTCTCTCTCTCCCTCTCTCTCTTGCTCTCCCTCCCTCTCCTCTCTCCCTCCTTCCCTCTACCACACTTCCTCCAGACTTTCTCCCTCCCCTCGCCCCCTTCCACGAGTCCCCGCCCTAACACCCCTACTCCCTATCCCTCTCCCATTTCCCTCCCTCCCTCTCTCTCCCTCTCGTACTCTCCTCAATCTCTCTACCCCTCTCTCTCTCTCCTCCCTTCCCCTATCCCTCTCTCTCTCTCTCCTTCCCTCCCTTCCCCACGGGATCGTCCTCTACCACAAGTCTTCCAAGCTTTCTCCCTCCCCTCGCCCTTCCACGATAACCCGCCCTACCACCCTCCTCCCTATCCCTCTCCTGTCTCCCTCCTTCTGACACTCTCCTCCCTCCCTCTGACACTGTCTCTGCCTCTCTCTCTACACAACTCTCTCTGCCTCTCTCTCTACCTCTATCTCTCTGTCTCTCTCTACCTCTCTCTCCCTAAATCTCTCCCTCTCTCTTCCCTTCCCTCTCTCTCTCACTCCCTCTCTCACTCCCCCTCCCTTCCTCACTTGATCCGCCCCCTCCGAGCTATATCCCTCTATCTCGCCACCCCTCCTCTCTATCCCTCTCCTCTCTCCCTCCTTCTGACACTCTCACTACATCCATAAGGGTACATCATGGGAATATGGGCGGCTCAGGGAGAAGGATGCCAACAAGGGGTACGATGGTTGCTCAGGGGATGCCACAGTGGGAGGAGGAACTCAATAAAAGGGAGAAGGAATGGGAGAGGAAGATATTGATGATCGGCGAGGGAATGGAGAGGAGGATAGCTGAGGAGAGCAGAAAATGGGAAAGGCAAGTCAAAAAAGCAGAAGACAAGATCCAGATCTTAGAAGTGAAGCTGCAGAGACTGACACAGAGTAGAGATGCAAGTACCTGTTCAGAAACGGCGATTGGAGGGTATACATCAGACACAATCAAAGGGAATGCGGAGAAAAGAGAAGAACTCTTGAATGCTCAGGCACTGTCAGACACACGTGGGGCCCGAAGCAAGAGGAGCAGGATACCAACACCAGTCAAAGGGAATGAGGAGAAAAAAGAACTCTTGTAATGCACAGGCACTGTCAGACACATGTGGGGCATCTGACACAGTCAATGGGAATGCGGAGAAAAAAGAACTCTTGTATGCTCAGGCACTGTCAGACACACGTGGGGCCCGAAACAAGATGAGTAGGATACTAACACCGCACGAGAGGGATATAGAAAAAGCAGCCAGGGACAAGAAGGGTGCCGCAGAAGCAACGGATGAGGGTGCAGAAACAACACATGAGAGGGTAGACAAAGCAGCAGACACACTAAACGCAGAGACCAAAACAATATACAGCAGTGGACAGGGGCAAATGAGTAGGCCGGACACACAGAGGAACACAGGGGATACAACCATGACAGAACCGGAAGATGATAATGCATCTCTGATGAGGCAAAGGGAGACACAGTGGGAGGAGGAAAGGGAGAAGTCGATCTTTATCTACGGCCTTAAGGAAGTCGAAGGGGTCACCCATGACAGAAGGAAACAGGAGGAAAAGGAAAGGATTATAGGTATTATGCTAGCAACAGGGGAGACACGTCCCAGGTGACAAATTTTGGAGAATCGGGTGGTACACAAGGGAAGATATCGGCCCTCAAAGTAATCCTCAATGCAGAATCAGCCCGTACCATGATCCTGCAAGAGAAAGCACGGCTGAGGGTGACTCAGGAGTACCACGATGTATACCTAGATCGGGACAGAACGCAGGAAGAAAGGGAGGCCCAAAATGAGAGGATAAGAAAGCGAAGGGAGGAGAGAGAGGAGGAGACAGCGAGGTACAGGGAGCACCAGGCCCAGGCAGAAGGACAACCACACCCACCGGAAGCACTCACGGAGGGCCTCAAACCACAGCAACCCAACGGCAACCATTTAGTTTAACATCGCACACACACATCATTTCCCCTGTCCCCACCCCAGCAACCCAAAACCCATCATCACCACTACCCCACTCCATCACAAACCCCACCCAATCAGCCCACACTCCAACCATAACCCCCCCCCCACCCATGCAACAACCCTCTATATGAACCCTGCCCACCCCCCATCCTGCCAGGATCCCCCCAGGGCCACAGTATTGGAAACCAGGCTGAAGGTTTGGTACACAAATGCAGATGGAATCACGAATAAGTATGAAGAATGGAATGAGAGAATAGGTGAAATGTCCCCAGACATCATAGCAGTCACAGAAACTAAACTAAATGAGGCAATATCAGACAATCTTCCCACAAGGATATCAGATCCTGAGGAAAGATAGAAGGAGCAGGGGGAGGAGGGGTCGCACTACTCATAAGGAGTCATTGGAGATTTGAGGAAATGGCAGGAATGGAGGTGTGTAGAGAAAGGGACTTTATAGTAGGTACCATCCAGTCTGGATGGTACCTCCTACAAAACTGTAGGAGGCCAGGAGAGGAATATGACAAGAACAACAGAGCAATGGTGGACACCCTGGCGGAGGTGACAAGAAAAGCGCACATGAGCAGAGCGAAGTTACTGGTCATGGGCGATTTCAACCACAAAGAGATCGACTGGGAGAACCAAGAACCACGTGGGGGTCCAGAAACTTGGAGAGCCAAGATGATGGACGTGGTACTGGAAAACCTGATGCACTAACATGTCAGGGACACGACCAGAGATAGAGGAGAGGACGAACCAGCAAGGCTGGACCTTGTATTCACTCTGAATAGCTCAGATATCGAGGACATAACACACGAGAGCCCCCTGAGAGCCAGTGACCATATGGTGCTGAGCTTTGAGTACATAGTAGAGATACAGGTGGAGAGGGAAAACGGTGCTGAAAGAGACACACCAGACTATAAAAGAGGGGACTACATGGGTATGAGGAATTTCCTGCAGGAGGTTCTGTGGGAAAGGGAAATGGAAGGACAGTCAGTAAATGAAATGATGGAATACGTAGCGACAAAGTGCAAGGAGGCAGAGGAACGGTTTATACCCAAAGGAAAAAGAATAAATGGGAAGACAAGAAAGAGCCCCTGGTTTACCCAAAGATGCAGGGAGGCAAAGACTCAGAGTGCCAGAGAATGGAAAAGGTACAGAAGGCAAAGAACCCACGTAAACAAGGAGATTAGTCGAAGAGCTAGAAACGAGTATGCACAGGTACGGAGGGAGGCCCAGAAACAGTACGAAAACGACATAGCATCGAAAGTCAAGTCTGACCCGAAACTGATGTACAGCCACATCAGAAGCAAGACAACAGTAAAGAACCAGGTGATAAGGCTGAGGAGGGAAGATGGGGAACTCACAAGTAATGATCAAGAGGTATGTGAGGAGCTCAACTCGAGGTTTAGGGAAGTATTCACAGTGGAGGAAGGAAGGCAGTTGGGTAGACAAGACGGGGTGCATCACCAACAAGGGATGTATCGAGTGCTGGAGGGCATACACACATCTGAGGGGGAGGTGAAGCAGTTACTCAGTGACCTTGATACCTCAAAGGCGATGGGTCCGGACAATATCTCACCATGGGTCCTTCGGGAAGGAGCTGAGGTTCTGAGTGTGCCACTTACCAAAATTTTCAACACATCCCTTGAAACTGGGCAGCTACCTGAGATATGGAAAAAGGCCAACGTTGTCCCCATCTTTAAAAAAGGAGACAGAAAAGAGGCACTAAACTACAGACCGGTGTCACTTACGTGTATAGTGTGCAAAGTCTTGGAGAAAATCATCAGGAAAAGAATGGTGGAGCATCTGGAGCAGAACAGGATAATGAACGCCAGACAGCACGGATTCAGGGAAGGCAAATCCTGTGTAACAAACCTCCTGGAGTTCTATGATAAAGTAACAGAGGTAAGGCAAGAGAGAGAAGGGTGGGTTGACTGCATTTTCTTGGACTGCAGGAAGGCCTTTGACACAGTTCCTCACATGAGATTAGTAAAGAAGCTGGAAGACCAAGCGTGTATAACAGGAAGGGCACTGGAATGGATCAAGGAATACCTCACAGGGAGACAACAACGGGTCATGGTGCATGATGAGGTATCACAGTGGGCGCCTGTGACGAGCGGTGTACCGCAGGAAGTGGAATAGTTTAGCGAACGATATAGTGGAGGCGGGAACCATACATAGTTTTAAGACAAGGTATGATAAAGCTCATGGAGCAGGGAGAGCAAAGACCCAATAGCGGACAGTGCAGAGGCGGGGCCAGGAGCTGAGTCTCGTCCCCTGCAACCACAATTAGGTGAGTACAATTAGGTGAGTACACACACACACACACACACACACACACACACACACACTCACACACACACACACACACACACACACACACACACACTCACACACACACACACACACACACACACACACAGGTGTATGATGGATGTGGTACTGGAAAACCTCATGCATCAACATGTCAGTTACACTACTAGAGAAAGAGAGGGGAGGATGAACCAGCCAGACTGGGCCTCGTGTTCACCTTGAGCAGTTCGGACATTGAGGATATCACATATGAGAGACCCACGGGAGCCAGTGACCACGTGGTTCTGAATTTTGAGTACATAGTAGAGTTACACGTGAAGAGGGTAACAGGAGTTGAAAGGGAAAAGCCAAACTATTAAAGGGGGGACTACACTGGTATGATGAACTTCCTGGAGGAGGTTCAGTGGGACAGAGACATGGAAGGAAAGTCAGTAAACGAAATGATGGAATACATAACAACAAAATGCAAGGAGGCAGTGGGAAGGTTTGTTCCCAAGGGCAGCAGAAATAATGGGAAGACCAGAACGAGCCCCTGGTTTACCCGAAGGTGTAGGGAGGCAAAGACTAAGTGCACTAGAGAATGGAAAAAGTACAGAAGACAAAGGACCCAGGAAAATAAGGAGATTAGTTGACGAGCCAGAAACGAGTATGCACAGATAAGAAGGGAGTCCCAGAAATAGTACGAAAATGACATAGCATCGAAAGTCAAGTCTGACCCGAAACTGCTCTATAGTCACATTAGAAGGAAGACAACAGTCAAAGACCAGGTGATCAGGCTGAGGAAAGAAGGTGGGGAACTCACAACAAATGATCAAGAGGTATGTGAGGAGCTCAACACGAGGTTTAAGAAGGTATTTACAGTGGAGACAGGAAGGACTCTGGGAAGACAGAACAGAGCGGGACACCAACAAGGAATATACCAACAAGTGTTGGATGACATACACACAATTGAGGAGGAGGTGAAGAAGCTGCTCAGTGACCTTGATACCTCGAAGACAAAGGTACAGGACAACATCTCTCTGTGGGTCCTAAGAGAGGGAGCAGAGATGCTGTGTGTGCCACTAACCACAATCTTCAACACATCTCTTGAAACTGGGCAACTACCTGAGGTATGGAAGTGGCTAATGTAGTTCCCATTTTTAAGAAAGGAGACAGAACCGAGTCACTAAACTATAGACCAGTGTCACTGACGTGTATAGTGTGCAAAATCATGGAGAAGACTATCAGGCAAATCATGTGTCACAAACCTTCTGAAGTTCTAAGACAAAGTAACAGAAGTAAGACACAAGAGAGAGGGGTGGGTTGATTGCATTTTCTTGGACTGCAAGAAGGCCTTCGACACAGTTCCTCACAAGAGATTAGTGCAGAAGCTAGAGGATCAGGCGTGTATAACAGGAAGGGCATTGCAAGGGATCAGAGAATACCTGACAAGGAGGCAACAACGGTTCATGGTACGAGCTGAGGTATCACAGTGGGCGCCTGTGACGAGCGGGGTCCCACAGGGGTCAGTCCTAGGACCAGTGATATACTTGGTATATGTGAATGACATGACGGAAGGGATAGACTCAGAAGTGTCCCTGTTCGCAGATGATGTGAAGTTAATGAGGAGAATTAAATCAGATGAGGATCAGGCAGGACACCTGGTCCAGCAACTGGCTTCTCGATTTTAACCCCGCCATATGCAAAGTCATGAAGATCGGAAAAGGGCAAAGAAAACCACAGAGTATAAGCTAGGTAGCCAAAGACTGCAAACCTCACTCAAGGAGAAAGATCTTGGGGTGAGTATAACACCGAGCACGTTTCCTGAAGCACACATCAACCAGATAACTGGAGCAGCATATGGGCGCCTGGCAAACCTGAGAATAGAGTTCCGATACTTTACTAAGGAATCGTTCAAGACACTGTACACCGTGTACGTCAGGCCCATACTAGAGTATGCAGCACCAGTTTGGAACCCACACCTGGTCAAGCACGTCAAGAAATTAGAGAAAGTGCAAAGGTTTGCGACAAGGTTAGTTCCAGAGCTAATGGGAATGTCCAACGAAGAAAGATTAAGGGAAATCGGCCTGACAACACTGGAGGACAGGAGGGTTAGAGGAGACATGATAATGACATTCAAAATACTGCATGGAGTACACAAGGTGGATAGAGACAGGATGTTCCAGAGAGAGGATACAGAAAGAAGAGGTCACAATTGGAAGTTGAAGTCTCGGATGAGTCAAAAAGATGTTAGGAAGTATTTATTCAGCCATAGAGTAGTCAGGAAGTGGAATAGACTTGCAAGTGATGTAGTGGAGGCAGGAACCATACATAGCTTTAAGACGTGGTATGATAAAGCTCATGGAGCAGGGAGAGAGAGGACCCAGTAGCGATCAGTGAATAGGCGGGGCCAGGAGCTGTGACTCGACCCCTGCAACCACAACTAGGTGAGTACACACACACACACACACACACACACACACACACACACACATACACACACCAAATGCAAAGTCATGAAGATCGGAGAAGGGCAAAGACAGAGTACAGGCTAGGCGGACAAAGGCTACAAACCTCGGCAAAGGAGAAAGACCTTGGGGTGAGTATAACGCCAAGCACGTCTCCGGAGGCGCACATCAACCAGATAACTGCGGCAGCATATGGGCGACTGGCAAACCTAAGATTAGCGTTCCGTTACCTTAACAAGGAATCGTTCAAGACACTGTACACCGTGTACGTCAGGCCCATACTAGAATATGCAGCACCAGTCTGGAACCCACACCTGGTCAAGCACGTAAAGAAACTAGAGAAAGTGCAAAGGTTTGCGGCAAAGTTAGTTCTACAACTCAGGGGTCTGTCCTATGAAGAAAGGTTGAGGGAAATAGGACTAACAACACTGGAGGAAAGAAGGGTCAGAGGAGACATGATAACGACATACAAAATACTGCGGGGAATCGACAAGGTAGACAGTGATAGGATGTTCCAGAGAGGGAACACAGAAACAAGGGGACACAACTGGAAGCTGAAGACTCAGATGAGTTAAAGGGATGTTAGGAAGCATTTCTTCAGCCACAGAGTAGTCAGGAAGTGGAATAGTCTAGAGAAGGATATAGTGGAGGCAGGAACCATACATAGTTTTAAGACAAGGTATGATAAAGCTCATGGAGCAGGGAGAGCAGAGACCCAGTAGCGGACAGAGAAGATTCGGGGCCAGGAGCTGAGTCTCGACCCCTGCAACCACAATTAGGTGAGTACAATTAGGTGAGTACACACACACACCAGCACACACATACATAGCCTTATGAACAGGTATGATAAAGCTCATGGAGCAGGAAGAGTGACCTAGCAGCGACCAGTGACGAGGCGGGGCCTGGAACTATGAGTCGACCCTGCAACCACAATTAGGTGAGTACACACACCAACACACACACACTCACACACAAACACACACACACACACATTTCTTCAGGAAGCATTTCTTCAGCCACAGAGTAGTCAGGAAGTGGAATAGTCTAGAGAAAGATATAGTGGAGGCAGGAACCATACATAGTTTTAAGACGAGGTATGATAAAGCTCATGGAGCAGGGAGAGCAGAGACCCAGAAGCGGAGAGCGAAGAGGCGGGGCCAGGAGCTGAGTCTCGACCCCTGCAACCATAATTAGGTGAGTACAATTAGGTGAGTACACACACACACAAACATACATACATACATACATACATACATACATACATACATACATACATACATACATACATACATACACACATACATACATACATACACAAGCACCCACACGCACATACACACAAAGGGATACGCACAAGGTTTCACATCTTTTGGAAACTGACCTGACTCGTCCTCCTTTCCCATTTCCCTCAACCTCTCTTCCTCTCTCTCAATCCCATACACACATACACATACACAGCTAGGCGGACAAAGGCTACAAACCTCGGCAAAGGAGAAAGACCTTGGAGTGAGTATAACGCCTAGCACGTCTCCGGAGGCACACATCAACCAGATAACTGCGGCAGCATATGGGCGTCTGGCAAACCTTAGATTAGCGTTCCGTTACCTTAACAAGGAATCGTTCAAGACACTGTATACCGTGTACGTCAGGCCCATACTAGAATATGCAGCACCAGTCTGGAACCCACACCTGGTCAAGCACGTAAGGAAACTAGAGAAAGTGCAAAGGTTTGCGACAAGGTTAGTTCCACAACTCAGGGGTCTGTCTTATGAAGAAAGGTTGAGGGAAATAGGACTAACAACACTGGAGGAAAGAAGGGTCAGAGGAGACATGATAACGACATACAAAATACTGCGGGGAATTGACAAGGTAGATAGTGACAGGTTGTTTCAGAGAGGGAACACAGAAACAAGGGGACACAACTGGAAGCTGAAGACTCAGATGAGTCAAAGGGATGTCAGGAAACATTTCTTCAGCCACAGAGTAGTCAGGAAGTGGAATGGACTAGAGAAAGATATAGTGGAGGCAGGAACCATACATAGTTTTAAGACAAGGTATGATAAAGCTCATGGAGCAGGGAGAGCAGAGACCCAGTAGCAGACAGCGAAGAGGCGGGGCCAGGAGCTGAGTCTCGACCCCTGCAACCACAATTAGGTGTGCAATTAGGTGAGCACAAGCAAACGGTCCCTTTCCCTCACAGCCTCCTCCCCTTAAGGTTTCCCACTCTCACGGTCTCCCCTTCCCCAAACCTCTACTCTGGCCCACCACAGTCCACGACTCTACCACCTCAGGCATTTCCCCACACTCCAGTTCTCCTATTTTCACCAAGCCCATGATGATTCTCTTCAAATCGCTTGTTCTCTCTAGGCTGGAATACTGCTGTACACTAACTGCCCGCTTCAAGGCAGTGCGAAATTGCTGACTTGGAGAGTGTACAGAAAACTTTCACGGCACACATAACTATGATAAGGCACCTAAATTACTGGGAACGGTTGAAGTCCCTTGATTTGTATTCCCTGGAGCGAAGGCGAGAGAGATACATGATAATATCCACTTGGAAAATCCTAGAGGGATTATTACCAAACTTGCACACGAAAATCACTCCCAATGAAAGCAAAAGACTCGGCAGAAGATGCAACATTCCTCCAGTGAAAACCAGGGGCGCCACGAGTACACTGACAGACAACACAGTGAGTGTCCGGGGCCAAAGACTGTTCAACTGCCTCCCAGCATACATAAAAGGGATTACCAATAGACCCCTGTCTGTCTTCAAGAAGGCACTGGACGGGCACCTAAAGTCAGTACTTGACCAGCCGGACTGTGGTTCGTACGTCAGTTTGCGTGCGGCCAGCAGTAACAGCCTGGTTGGCCAGACCCTGATCCACCACGAGGAATGGTCTCAGACCGAGCCACGGGGGCGTTTACCCCGAAACCCTCTCCAGGTATACATACCACTCTCTCTCTATCTCCTTCTCTCTACCCCTCTCTCTACCTATCTCTACCCCCCACAACCAAAATTAGGTGAGTACACTACACACATCACACACTCAACACTTACACAAAACACACACACTCACACCCAAACACACACCAACACCCTCACCCTAACACACGAATACCCACACCCAGCCACACCCAAACACACACCCACACCAAACAGACACCCACACTCGAACACTCTCACCCAACACACACATGTGCACACACACACATTCTGAGTGCTCACAGCAAGCACTCAAACCCAAAACTAACGCTCACAAAATCACAAGCGTGCACACACATGCATATGCACTCTCACATGGCAATTGCACCTCACTGTTACTTGATAGTACACTACCCTAACCATTCGTTTCCCTACACCTCTCTCTATCTCTCTCTCTCTCTTTCCTCTCTCCTTTTTCTCTTCCCCTCTCTCCCTCCCCCATTCCCCTCTTTTCCTTCCTCCCTCCCTTTCCCCCTTTCTCTCCCTCTAGCCCCTTCCCACTCTTCCTACACCTCCCATCACTCTCTCTGTCCTCCTCCCTCCCTCTCCATCTTTCCAACAGGATATCAGTTCCTGAGGAAAGACAGAGGGAACAGAGGGGGTGGAGGGTTGGCACTGCTGATCAAAAACCAATGGAATTTTAATAGCTGGAGAGAGGAGACAGAGGAGAAGCAAGAGACTACATAATAGGAACACTTCAGTCTGGAGGTCCCAAGGTGGTAATTGCAGTGATGTATAACCCACCACAGAACAGCAGCAGGCCAAGGCAAGAGTATGATGAGAGTAATAGAGCGATGGTTGACACACTGGCTGAAGTGGCAAGAAGGGCTCATGCATGCAGGGCAAAGCTGCTGATTGTGGGTGACTTCAATCACAAGGAAATAGACTGGGAGAACCTGGTGCCACATGGGTGCCCAGAAACGTGGAGGGCTAAGATGATAGAGGTGGTACTGGAAAGGACAGGATGAACCAGCAAGACAGGACCTAGAATTCACCTTGAGTAGTGTAGGTATTGAGGACATCACATATGAAAGACCCCTCGGGGCCAGTGACCACATGGTTCTGAGCTTCGAATACATAGTAGAGTTACAAGTGGAGAGGGAAACAGTAAGGGTAGGACGAATGAAGCTAAACTACAAGAGAGGGGACAGAGAACTGGCAGGGAAGTCAGAAAATGAGATGATGAAATATGTGACAACATTATGCAAAGAAGCTGAGGAGTGGTTTGTACCCAAGGCTAACAGCATCTGGTTCCTGGAGTTCAATCCCACCAATTACAAAGTCATGAAGATTGGGGAAGGGCAAAGAAGACCGTGGATGGAGTACAGTCTAGGAGGCCAGAGACTACAAACCTCACTCAAGAAAAAGGATCTTGGGGTGAGTATAACACCGGGCACATCTCCTGAGGCGCATATCAACCAAATATCTGCTGCAGCATAGCAAACCTAAGAACAGCATTCTGACATCTCAATAAGGAATCTTTCAGGACCCTGTACACCGTGTACGTTAGACATATATTGGAGTATGCAGCACTAGTTTGGAACCCACACCTAGCCTAACACGTAAGGAAACTAGAGAAAGTGCAAAGGTTTGCAACAAGACTAGTCTCGGAGCTAAGTGGCATGCCCTACGAGGAGAGATTAAGGGAATTCAACCTGACAACACTGGAGGACAGGAGAGATAGGGGGGATATGATAACGACATATAAAATACGGAGAGGAATCGACGAGGTGGACAGAGACAGAATGTTCCAGAGATTGGACACAGCAACAAGGGGTCACAGTTGGAAGTTGAAGACTCAGATGAATCACAGGGATGTTACGAAGTATTTCTTCAGTCACAGAGTTGTCAGGAAGTGGAATAGTCTGGGAAGTGATGTAGTGGAGGCAGGATCCATACATAGCTTTAAGACGAGGTATGATAAAGCTCAAGGAACAGGATGAGTGACCTAATAGCGACCAGTGAAGAGGCGGGGCCAGGAGTTATGACTCGACCCATGCAACCACAGCTAGGTGAGTACACACACACACACAAACACATATACATAGCTTTAAGACGAGGTATGATAAAGCTCATGGAGCATGGAGAGAGAGGACCTAGTAGCAGTCAGTGAAGTGGCGGGGCCAGGAGCTAAGTCTCGACCCCTGCAACGACAATTAGGTGAGTACAATTAGGTGAGTACACACACTTACACACACAGCCACACAGAATAGCAGGAGGCCAAGACAAGAATGTAATGAAAGAAACAGAACAATGGTTGATGCACTTTGCCCTGCCCACGTGGTCCAGAAGTGCCCACGTGGTCCAGAAGTGCTCACGTGGTCCAGAAGTGCTCACGTGGTCCAGAAGTGCTCCCGTGGTCCAGAAGTGCCTACGTTGGCAGATCAAAATTACTAGTTGTGGGTGACTTTAATCACAAGAAAATTCCTGTGCTTCTAATACTTAGTAGAGATACAAGTATAGAGGGAAGCAGGAAGAGCAGGACGTGAGAAGCCAAACTATAACAGTAGGGACGACACAGGTATGAGGAATTTCCTGCATGAGGTTCAGTGGGAAAGAGAACTGGTGGGAAAATTAGTAAATGATATGATAGAATACGTGACAACAAAATGCAATGAGGCAGAGAACTTTGTACTAAAGAGCAACAGAAAAAAAAATGGGATGACCAGAACTAGCCATCGTTCACCCAAAGGTGGTGAGAGGCCACCTCTGCGCTAGAGTATGGAAAAAGTATAGAAGACAAAGGATCCTGGAAAATAAGGAGAGTAGTCGAAGAGCCAGAAAGGAATAAGTAGATGTGAGGAGGGAGACCCACTGGCAATATGAAAATTATATAGCATCAAACGCAAAGTCTGGACTGAGACTGCTGTGCAGTTACATCAGGAGGAAAACAGCAGTCAAGGACCAGGTAATCAGGCTGAGAAACGAAGGAAGATAGATCACAAGAAACGACCGAGAAGTATGTGAAGAGCTCAACGTGAGATTTAAGGAAGCACTTTCAGTGGAGACAGAAAGGACTCTGGAAAGCCGGAATGATGGGGTACACCAACAAGTGCTGGACATAATACACACAACCGAGGAGGTGAAAAGGCTGCTAAGTGAACTAGAACCCTCAAAGGCAGTGGGGCCAGACAATATCTCTCCTTGGGTCTTAAGAGAGGGAGCAGAGGCACTGTGTATCACTAAGAAAAATCTTCAATATATCTATCGAAACAAGGTGACAACCTAAGGTGTGGAAGACAGCAATGTATTCCCAATTTTATGGAAAGGAGACAAACAAGCAGACCAGTATCACTGACATGTCCAATATGGAAAGTCGTGGAAAAAATTGCCAGAAGAGTAGTGGAGCACCTAGAAAGGAATGAGCTGATACATGACAACCAGCATGGTTTCAGGGAAGGTAAATACTGTGTCACAAATCTACTAGAGATTTACGACAAAGGGACGGAGGTAAGACGAGAAAGAGAGAGAGAGAGACGGTTGGGTAGATTGTATTTTCATGGACACAGTTTCACAAAAGAGATTAGTGCAAAAGCTAGAGGATCAGGCAGGTATAACAGGAAAGGCACTGCAATGGATCAGAGAATACCTGACAGGAAGACAACAACGAGTCATGGTACATGACGAGGTATGAGAGTGGGTGCCTGTGACGAGCGGGGTTCCACAGGGATCAGTCCCAGGACCGGTGCTGCTTCTCGTTTATTATGAATGACATGATGAAAGGGATAGATTCAAAAGTGTCACTGTTCGCAGACGATGTGAAGCAATTGAGGATAATTCAGTCGGATGAGTATCAGGCAGGACTACAAAGGGATCTGGACAGGCGGCATGCCTGTTCCAGTTACTGGATCCTGGAGGTTAACCTCACCAAGTGGAAAGTCATGAAGATTGGGGAAGGGCAAAAAAAAACTGCAGACAGAGTACAGGCTAGGGGGCCAGAGCCTACAAATCTCACTCAAGTAAAAGTATCTTGAGGTGAGTATAATACTGAGCACATCTGAGGCGCACATCAACCAAGTAACTGCTGCAGCATATGGGCGCCAAGCAAATCTAAGAATAGCGTTTTGCCACCTCAGTAAGGAATCGTTCATGACTCTGTACACCGTGTACGTATGTTGTGCCCATACTGGAGTATGCAGCATCAGTTTGGAGCCCACAATTGGTCAAGCACGTCAAAAAATTACAGAAAGGGCAAAGGATTGCAACAAGACTATTCCCGGATCTAAGGGGTATGTCCTACAAGGAGAGGTTAAGCTAAATGAACCTGACGACACTGGAATCCAGGAGGGATGGGGGAACATTATAACGACATATAAAATACTGTGAGGAATTGGCAGGGAGGATAGGGACAGGATATTCCAGAGATGGGACACAGCAACAAGCGGTCACAATTAGAAACTGAAGACTTGGATGAGTCACAGGGATGTTAGGAAGTATATCTTCGGGAAATGGAACAGTCTGGAGAGTCATGTAGTTTAGGCAGGATACATACATAGCTTTAAGAAGAGATAAGATCAAGCTCATGGAGTATGGAAAGAGTTGACCTAGTAGAGACCATCAAAGAGACGGCGCCAGGAGTTATATTCGACCCCTGCAACAACAAATAGGTAAGTGCAAACAGGTAAGGGTTCGAACCCCACCCGTGGTATGCTTTGTTTGCAATCGTGTCATTACGATATCGTGAATTAGGTAAGGACACCCTTTGACTCTGACCTGACTGTCCCCATCTAAAACGATGTTCTTAAATCCACTGACGGCAAAAGTAAGTCTAGCCATTGGATGATAAAACTAGAGAGAATTTTGATCCTAGGAAATGTCCCGTTTTTGGGACCCAGAGCTAGAGCCCAATAGATAACCTCTCTTAGTGCATTACTGAATCCTAAGAACCAAATCTTAGCTGTCTCCTATCCTCCGTCTTCCCTAGCCTCATTCTGGTTTTATTCCACTTCCCTTATTATTTAAAACTTGATAAGTGTCAACAACGAACAGAAAGGCCATTCAGTTTTAATTTACAATGTACTATGCCTCTTCTTGCTTTCACTAACATTGATCCACAGGTCACAACAACGTGAAGGTGTTCATCACACACGGTGGTCTCCTCAGTATGCAAGAAGCCATCTACCACGCCACGCCACTCCTCGCTCTACCTATCTACGGTGACCAGCCCAGGAACGGCATGTTTATTAAGAACTTTGGAATAGGAGACTTTTTGATATGGGAAGAACTTACTGTGGACATGATCGTTGACGCTCTCACCAAAATTCTTAACGACCCAGAGTATGTGAATTTGTAGTTATATATAATTTAGATTTTTAATTGTTCTTTTACGGAAGTATAGCCTCTCCAGTTATGTAACTAAATTCTTTAGTCTCAATTAACTCTTCTTATCCACGAAAACTTCTAAATTTCAAAATAGTTTTTCATTTTTGTTTTTGTTTTTATTTTAGAAGAAAATATATTCATTCATCACGTTCACCATTATCCATGTAATATTAATCTTGTCAGTAGACCAGATATCAAAATTCATTTCCTACCTGATGTAACATCCACAACACTGCTTAGAGCAACCACTGCATTTCCTACATGTAGAATTCAAATCAAGGAAAATTAGTTTCCTCAAATCATTTCATAAATATTACCTTACTGTCCAACAGCACGTCAAATCATAAAATCCTATTGTCTACTATTACTTCGATCTAACACATTCACGCACCTGCTGGATGCTCAAGTTTCCACAACTCAAAACCCAGTTTTCCCTCTCTCTCCAACCTTCCCAGCGACAGCCATCTCAACAACCATCTCAACAACCATGTCAACAACCATGTCATCAACCATCTCAACAACCATGTCAACAACCATCTCGACAACAATTCCTCTACCCTCTGAATTATATTTTTTAACAGAACCAAACCGTATCCTCAGCATAATACTCACAGTCCCTTGAATCACACTTATATAAAAGTGGTTGTACCACTATTCTCTGGTACATTCGTTTTTTGGCCTCCAAATACAAAACTTATTTCCTCTCACAGACAGCTGAATGTTCAACTACTTTTCCATATACCTCGTCTATTCTGTCGTTCACCTCGTTTATCATAATCTGACGACATGTTCACTCGCACACAGCTCAACACTTCACTGACTATATTCCCTCCTTGCACACTGATATGCAATATGTCGATTCCTAGACTTTTTGTTCTTTTCATCACTTTCTTCTTTTTTATAATGCTATTTAATTAAATTCTCTTACACCATCTCTCAAATTCCTTCACCAATCTTTGATTCAGAATCACCCAAAAGAAGTATGATCATTAAGGAGGAATTGTGACAACTCCCACATCGTGTCAGCTTCATTATCTTCTAATCCCACACCTCCCAGCACCCAAGATGATGCCGTGGAAAAAGATACTTGTGTACACTTCAGGGAGATTATTAGTGACGGGAGCCACGTGATATGACGCGATAGAGGAATAGTAATAGTCGGAGCGGTTGTGAAGCATATTAGTCAGAGAGGATGTAGGTTTGAGAAGAACTTATAAGGATGTAAATAGAAAAGTCCGTAGTACCTGGCCGTAAGTTAAATCACCATCAAAGGATCAAACTATAAACCAAGAGTAATTAAACAAAAACAAACACCAAGGGGTAGTTTTTTAAGTGATCGTATATTCCCGCCGTCAATATTCTCAATATGTACAAAGTGCAAGAAAGTAGCAAAGCAACGTCAGCAGAAACCCTTCAAACAAGAAAC
The DNA here is from genome assembly GCA_009830355.1 of Cherax destructor. Taxonomy (NCBI): domain Eukaryota; kingdom Metazoa; phylum Arthropoda; class Malacostraca; order Decapoda; family Parastacidae; genus Cherax; species Cherax destructor. The sequence goes on along the minus strand of WNWK01008273.1, from coordinate 34,913 downwards.
ATCAAAAGTGAGAAAGCACATAAAGTTCTCTCACAGTAAGTTATACAAAAGAATCAAGTATGTTTGGTCAGCCAGACTAGAGTTTATATTTTACATCAGTTTGTCTGGAGTCAACCCATCAACCTGACTGGCTGACATTTTTGTATGATAAACCACAAATGAAATTTAATGTTCTCTAAGTATGCTACACAAGGGTCAATAGGCCTACTGCAGTGTTCCTCTATTTTATGTTCTTAAGTGACAGCTTCTCCAGTCTGGGCAATATCCTATTTGCCAAGAGGACGGATATACAAAAACTGCCGGACCATTTAGGAATGGTGACAGCTTAAAGCAGCCTTGACACATTTTCGTCTGGATAAATCACCTTCTTGTTGGACAATTCACTTCTTGAAGCGTTCTACACTTATGGTCGTCACGACTGTAGGCGTACATGAGTCCATGGATCCTAAGATCGAGTGGTCGTGGTGTTTCCCCAGTGTATTTCTTCTCCCACTATCACATGGTATTAATATCCTCCTGCTCTAGTAACTGAATCACTCTTATTTTTTCTGAAGGAAAATCTTTGTGGATGTCGAAGATTTATTAATTGTTTTATCAGGTTTCTTGTCAAGTAGCTTGGAGACATTAGTTGACACATTGTGGATCGGCAACATCTACCATGTGTCTGCCCTCTTCCGTTTTAATTGCCAAGGTCGTTTGGTCCCAAGGCTCTCTTGAATGTTTAATCTCTCTCTCTTCAACACCGTTTCTGTTTCTCATCAAAATCTGCTGATGAAGACTCGCATAGTCTCTCACTGACTCTTTTTGCACCCCGTTACTAAACATTTATCATAATAATAATAATAATAATAATAATAATAATAATAATAATAATAATAATAATAATAATAATAATCTTCATTTCTTCAAGTTCCTGGTGCAACTTAAGCAGATTTAGCTGACATCAATGACATATAAAATAGAAAAGCTCCTGGTTATACAGAGTATTTCGGGAAACTTAGGATAATTTTGTTCCCCAGTCCACTAACACCCAGGTACACCCAGTCCACACCAGTCCACTAACACCCAGATACACCCAGTCCACACCAGTCCACTAACACCCAGGTACACCCAGTCCACACCAGTCCACTAACACCCAGATACACCCAGTCCACACCAGTCCACTAACACCCAGGTACCTACTTACTGCTAGGTGAACAGGAACAGCAAGTGTCTTACGGAAACATGTACAGAGAATCGAACCACGGACCTCAATGTGTGATCTGAGTGAGCTACTAACAGAGCTCTGGGACACCACAATTAACATCTTTTCTTCTCATTACATATTCTGCCTTCCGAATATGATTTTTTTTTTTTTATAAACCTCTCATGTGTTAATTTTGTCTTCCCTTACCTTTCTCTTTACATCATCATTCCACCATTCATTCCTCTTCCTATTTGCATCCACCTTACAAATCTAACACTGTATTCTTAAATTTACCATATTTAACTTTCACCTCCTTATTATCTACATTCTCTCTAGACCTCCATTTTTAGAATATTTGATTGTATATCCAGCTGTCACCTTCAGTTCAATCATTATCACTTCTCTCTCACTAATGTAATTCATTTTGTAGTCCATCTTCTCCTTTCTCTTACTGTCGCTATTCCTTGTTAATAATATAGACATTCATATCCAGTAGTCTATTTACAAACCTTTTAAGTACTCAAACGTAACCTAGCAATTTGTCATCATTACCACATAAAATCTCCTACACTTATTAATGTTCTTTATCTTGAAAATGACATAACATGTAACTAGAATTCTTCCTCTGTGTAGTTTAATTAGATGCCTCCCATTATCATCTTTCCCTGGCATTCAAAACATACATACTAGAACATTTTCAAGTTTCCTCACTTTAGTTTTTAGGTCATCCACATCGATTATTCTGCAACTTGGGTCAAAACTCTTATAAAGTTCTCTCAGCAGCGGGTGTATTTACGTTTACTATAACCTTTTTCTACTATATTCCATTTTAATTCTATTCCTCATCCGTCTTGAATATGAACACTTGAACCCCACTCCTTTCTTTCCATAACTAATTATATAATGTATCTGCCTCCTCTCCCCTTTCCTCTATAAGTTGTGTGGGTGATCGTTCAGATTTTCTCACTGTACTTGTGCACAGGTATAAGGAAAACGTGATGAGGATGTCAGTGCCGCTGCGGGATCAGCCTGTACCACCCACGGAGCTGGCAGTGTTCTGGACGGAGTACGTCATCCGTCACAGAGGTGCGCCCCAGCTGAGATCACCAGCGGCACAGCTCTCCTGGGTGGAGTTCCTCATGCTGGACGTGGTCTTCATACTCCACCTGGCTATGATTATCCTTCTATTCCTTCTTCGTCGAATCTTCCGAGTCATAACTGCTAAAATCTTAGGAAGTGGGCAAAATGAAGAAGAAAATGATTAGAAATACATATCGTGTAAACAGAAGTAGTAGACTGTTTAACAAGTTTTCGGGCTGTTTTCAGCGTTTCTTTGATATGTTTTACCTAATACTAACCTGGTGCTAGTTATGCCAGAGTGCCAATAAGTATAGAGAAATTATATATTATTAAAAAAATTACACGCATTTTTACAGTATCTTCTTTGGATAATGATTAGTTAATTGGCTTTAAATCTTGTCGACCTGCTGCATATTATCTTTTCATTAACTCTCATGAAAACATTAATCCCTAAAATATTTAAAGTAAACTATCAGAGTATATATGATGATATAAACACCTCTCTGTGTATATATTGTGTTGATTTAAATGTTCCTCGTTTATTTCTTAATTATCAATATAGTTTTAATTAAAATTATAATTTCCCAACAATTAAAATATTTATTGGGTATTAATCATGTAACAGTTTACATTAAAAAAAAACCACTAGGCATTAATCATTGGGAAACTAGTGATTAATGCCTAATCTGTTCATAAATTTGAATTATATATATATATATATATATATATATATATATATATATATATATATATATATATATATATATATAGGATGGGGTCCACCTCTGGTGTAAATTGTGGGACCCATATCCTCGGACAAGTGGATAAAAAGGCTTCAAGGAAGAGCATTTGGATTTCTTCCTGAAGCCGTTTGAATATTTCACTTCCCCTACCATCCCATCTTTATTCTTTTTTATCAATAGGTATATATTATTTTATTACATAATATGGTACAGAATATGTAAGAGATACATTGTTGATATAGAGATGGCATATACAGTACATGAGGTGTGAGAGATACATGCCTAGTACATATTGTTATGTGTTTGTCACTGATTATAATGCGAAAATCTCATCCAGCTCCTCAGAGCTGGGGCGTGTGCCCAAAATATTGTAGGCATTACCCCTCTGAACAGCAGCGCTGAGTCGCTGGAACAGGAAACTAGCTGCCCTGGAATTCTTAGTTACCCTGAAATATATATATATATATATATATATATATATATATATATATATATATATATATATATATATATATATATATATATATATATATATATATATATACGTTTGTTCCCATAGGCTCAGAGACCCTTGGCTCATGGGGAAAGAGTGCAGCTAAGTTCCTCACAGAGCTAGGCAAAAGACACATCAGGGTAACTAGGGATCCCAGGGCAGCTAGTTTTCTGTTCCAGCGACTCAGCGCTGCTGTTCAGAGGGGTAATGCCTGCAATTTTGGCACACGCCCCAGCTCTGAGGAGCTGGATGAGATTTTCGATTATAATCAGTTCACACACACACACACACACACACACACACACACACACATATATATATATATATATATATATATATATATATATATATATATATATATATTTTATATATATATATATATATATATATATATATATATATATATATATATATATATATATATATATATTTATATATATATCTATATATATATAGATAATATATATATATATATATATATATATATATATATATATATATATATATATATATATCTTATTATATATATTAATTAACTTAGTTAAGGCTGCTTCTAACGCTATTTGTGTCTTACTGGGAAACCTTAACTAAAGTGGTAGCAACGACTGCTTCTGGAGCTACGCAAACTTTTCTTTATGGTCAGTTACATTAGTGTACATATTATTTGGGGCAGTAATGAAAAAAAGAACATTTACTTGGAAACATTAATGATTACTTGAACAATAAACGGCTTTGGCATAGAATCGACCAATGTTGAACACATTTTGGCAAGTTCTTCGTTGTTGTACCAGGTCATAATAACAGCAACAATGTGCTTTTCCACAATTGAACAATCCTGTTCTGCGATCCTGTGCTTCGTTATTGACCATAGATTCTTAATTGAAAAATAAACACATAAGCAGTATAATGTGATCCTTTATTGACATTTTATACCATTTATTTCCATTCTCAATTGAGTTGAGATCAGGGAAGTTTCCAGGCCAATTTAGAACGCTTATCCCACTCTCTTCAAAGAATGTCGAAAATTTCAGGAAGTGTGGCATGGGGCAAGATCCAGCTGGAAAATGGCTTCTTCATCAAGAAAGTCTCTATACACAATGGGATGCAAATGAGTTGCCAGGATTGCCTTGTATTTGTCACTGTTTATCGTTCCCTCAACAATAAGAAGCCGTCCAGGCTTGTTATTGTTGAGGGAACATCTTCTTTGGTGGGTGTTTTGGCATTTGTTGAATGTGTCCATTCCATTCCGTTGAGGTCAGCCTTTGCTCCGTCTCACTACCACTTATCTCAACCCATGTACTTCAAAATGAGCCTCATCTGAAAATATAACTTTTCTCCATTCATCTGTCTTCCATCCCTTGTGAACCAATGTCCAACGCTGCCGTTTTTTTCTCCTTAGCAGTCAAGAATTATTTCTTTACCTGTTTTCTGGCAGTTCTGCCAGCCTTCCTCGAACAGCTGAAGAATTAACATTTACGCCACCTGAAGCTAAATCTCTGTAAATCTTCACATTATTCCATATTATAACCATGTCATTGTGATATGTTGTCCTGAGTTTTCTTCCCTATCTTCCCCTACGCGGCGCTCCACAATCACCAGTGTCATCTGCTCTTCAGAATCCGTCCAACATTTGACTTTGCTAGGCTCAAATTTTCAGCGATTTGTCTGCTAAGAGCTACAATACTTGCACGTTTCCTAGGTATACCTGGAGTATACCTGGAGAGGGTTTCGGGGGTCAATGCCCATGCAGCCCGGTTTGATATCGGGTGGATCCCGGCCTGATCAACCAGGCTGGTTTACTGACTGCACTAAAATCGACGTACGAACTACCGCCCAGTTGGTCAGGTACTGACTTTAGGTGCCTGTCCAGCACCTTGAAGACAGCCAGGGGTCTATTGGTAACCCCTATTATGCATGCTGGGAGGCAGTTAAACAGTTTTGGGCACTGTCACATTTTGCGTTGTCTCTTAGCATGTTCGTGGCACACCTGCTTTTCATTGGAAGGATGTTCCATCTCCTGCCGAGTCTTTTGCTTTCGTAGGGAGTGATTTTTGAGTGCAGATTTAGGACTAGTCCCTCTAGGATTTTTCAAGTGTATATTATCATGCATCTTTCTCGCCTGCATTCCGGGGAGTAGAAATCAAGTGACTTCAACCATTCCCAGTAATTTAGGTGCTTTATCATACTTATACATGCCGTGAAAGTTCTCTGTACATTCTCCAGGTCTGCAATTTCGTCTGCCTTGAAAGGGGCCATTAGTGTACAGCATTATTCCTGCCTAGAGAGAACAAACGATTTGAAGAAAATCATCATGGGTTTGGCATCCCTAGTTTTGAAGGTTCCCATTATCTATTCTATCAGTTTGCTAGCAGCTGTACTAGACACTTCATTGTGATCTTTGAAGGTGAGATACTCTGACATTATCTCTCCCAGGTCCTTCTCATTAGTTTCTCGCTCTATTGTATGGTTGGAATTTGGTTTATTCTCCAATGCAGTTTTAATATCCTCGAGTTTTCCATATTGCAGTAATTGAAATTTGCCTTCATTGAACTTCATTGAAAGATTTCGTATATGTCTGCTTGAATACTTGCAGTGTCTTTGATGGATGACAGTCATGCAATTTCGGTTATCATCGGCAAAGGAAGACAAAGTGCTGTGGCTTACATCCTTATCCATGTCAGATATGAGGATGAGGAACAGGATAGGAGCTTTTCACTGTATCCCCTGAGTCCATGTTTCCTCTCCATAGAATGCTATAGGCACATGAAAGGGCTTCCTGCAGTTCTTGATGGGCCTGCGGCAGAGTGCATGTGATGTCATTTATTGCTTTTCAAAGATTTGTAGTGCTATGATAATATCAGAGATTTTTTAATTAACCATAATTTGCGTCTCCTTCATAGATTATCGACTAGATTATCATTAAGATTAGCGACTAGATTATCATTTAGATTAGCGACTAGATTATCATTTTGAGTATCGACTCTTAGTCTGGTTAACGGCTCGCTAAATGCTGATCGGAGCCCTGCACATGCATGTCTGTACCTCTATTATATTGTGATCTTAGTGAATTGTCTTTGATACTCTTATATTTCACATCAGATCATTATTTGTGAAGATGAGGTCCATTGTATTTTCCAGTCTTGTTGTCTTCATTATTTGCTGGTTTAAGGAGAATTTTTTGCAGAGATTTAATAGCTCATGTGTGTATGAATTTTTATCTGAGCTGCCTCCTGGGGGTTATCTTTGCTAAAATATTATTTGCTACATTCTACTATTTTAGGTGTCTTATGCTGAAATCCCCCAGCAGCAAGATGTTTGGGGCAGGAGTTGGAGGATTTTCCAGACAGTGGTCAATTTTCAAAAGCTGTTCCTGGAACTGTTGGGATGTTGCATCAGGAGGCTTGTATACAACCATAATGATGCATTTAAGGTGTTTAAAAGTTACGAGCAGATGAGCAACTCTGTGACATACAGGCCAACCCCTCTCCCTCTTTATTGCTCGTTTACTCTGTCGCATCTGAATAGGTTATAACCTGGGATCCACATTTCGTTGTCAAAGTAATCCTTTATGTGGGTCTCTGTAAAAGCCAAAAACATTGTATTTGACTCTGTGAGCCGTCTACCGATGAAAGGTATTTTGTTGTTTGTTAATGGTCTCAGACCCTGTATATTTGCAAAGATAAATGTCGCCGTATTCATGGTATGTAGGGAAGCTGTGTTTGCTGACACTAATATCTTGTGTACTGGTGTTGAGGCCACTGACTGTGCCTTCACTCCAGAAGTGTTCTGAGTTGGTGAAAGATTTCTGTCATTTCTTGCCAGCTTTTTGTTTCTTCCTGGCACTAAAAAACCTCTGTCCCTGGGGTGGTTGTAGCTACCCTGGTATGTTTTCCATGGTCTGAGTCATCTGTATCTTGTTCCCTTTAGATGGTGTACCTAACAGTATGTGTTGCAGCATTGTCTTACATGGATTGACGAGTAACACATTTCAAGGTGAAATAAATTACAAGAATAGTTGCATTCTCCTGTTGTCATGTGGGTGTCACATTTTTTGGGGATGACCAAAGTTGCATATCCCACCTGTATTTTTTCAGATATTCCATGACTGCGGATACCCAAGACATAGATCTGATTTCTGCTTGTCAGGATTTTTTTTTGTGGCTGCATTCCCTACTGGTGCATTTTTTTCTGACTCCTCACCTGTACTACCATCATTGCCTCCACCTGTTTTTACTGGTAATGTATCGGTCCCATTCCCTATAGCATCATCTCTAATTTCCATATTTTCGTCTATACATGTTTCCCCAACACCAGGATCCCTATCTCTATCTGGTACACTGTCTTTAATTTCTGTTATCTTACAAGTACTGTCCTCCAAGGCAGCACCAGGGGTAGCAGCTCCATCTTAAAAATTCCTTTTACTTTCCCAACTGTTATACAAGACTGTCAATTATTTTAAGAAGGCTATTTTGGTGTTTCTGTCTTTCAACATTGATGTAATTTCCTCCCACAGGTGTGTCTCCCATGGGCAGACCTAAGAATATTTTCCTGATTTAATATCATTAGTGAACAGTTGTTGAATCTATCCACACGATCCATGAGACCAATTTCCACAAAAGTTGTGTTCAACCCAAGCGAGACCTCGCTTGCAATTACCATTGCAGATCACAAATTTTCATGATGATAGTTTTTTATTAACATTAATGATGAATTTCAGCAATAATCGTGAACTGATGGGGAAAATTTGACAAAACCTCATTCACTCATAGAGAACGCTTGTACTCTCTATGAGTGCAAGTTGTTCTGTAAGGCCTTACAGAACAACACCTGCTGTAGCACTGACAAGAGATGCAGGGTAACACCATACATAGATGGTTGCAGAAGACAGTAGGAAACTCTTCTGAAAAGACAAACATTAATTAAACTGGAGACTAAGACATAAAATAACGACAAAATTTACTTCAGCAGTTTCGTTAATGATTAAAAATCACTTGTTTAATAATTTCATTAATATATAGACTCTCGTGAAGGCTGGTATTCAAATGGGAGAAGATTGAAATTAGCTCTGAGCTTCCCAAGACCACGGTTGTCCTTCACATGAGGCTAGACAATGTGGCACTGGATCGAATATCAGTGAGCTGCAGTTTTGTTAATGATTACAAATAATTTGTTTCGTGATCTCAATTATACATCTGTCTATCGATATATATATATATATATATATATATATATATATATATATATATATATATATATATATATATATTCTCCATGGGGAAGTGGAACAGAATTCTTCCTCCGTAAGCCATGCGTGTCGTAGGAGACGACTAAAATGCCAGGGGATAGTAACCCCTTCTCCTGTATATATTACTAAATGTAAAAGGAGAAACTTTCGTTTTTCCTTTTGGGCCACCCGCTTCGGTGGGAAACGGCCGACGTGTTGCAAGAAGAAAGATATATATATATATATATATATATATATATATATATATATATATATATATATATATATATATATATATATATATATATCAATAACAACACTGCGCTAGCCAGGGTTCGAACCCATGTTGTACTGGCCCGTCATTGTGAGCGAGAACCACATGACGCTTTTACCCAAGTACCACCCAATCCTACAAAACCAGCACAGAGCTATATGTTTTACCTTGGTCCGAGGACATACGGAGGTGTGGAGCTTCCCACACCTCCGTATGTCCTCGGGCAAGTAAACACATAGCTCTGTGCTGTGTGCTTGGTTTTTGTAGGATTGGGTGGTACTGTGTGTAAAGGCGTCATGTGATTCTTGAGTGTTCAGTGAGGAACTGGGTGCAGCGTTTCAAGCCTGGCCCCTTGAAGAAGGCATCTGTTCATACCTTAAGTGTGTTAAATAAGCAGTTAGAGAGTACTCCTAAGATAACAGCTAGAGAAGTGAAAGAAAAGATCCTACATCTTCTCTCAGAGATGTCTGTAAGAAATGTTAGCAGACGTGTGTCAGAACAGGGCTACAGTAGTCACTGCCAGGTTAAGAAACCGATCCTCTCTAAGCCAATGAAGAAACATAGGCTAGATTATGCAAAGAAATATCTTCTCTGGAATCCTCAACAGTGGTCTGAAGTACTTTGGAGTGATGAAGCAAACTTCACCGTCACCTGTAACCATGGGGAACATGTGTACCGGCCCAGAGGTAGTGACCCGCTAGACCCACGCTACACCAAAACCAGTCTATAAACCGGTATAATTACCTGGAGTTATTGTGTGACAATTTACCTGAGGCGTTTGACAAGTGTGGGGCTACGGATTTTATACAGGATGGTACATCGTGTCATACCGACAAATCTGTAGTTCAGTGGCTTAAGGACTGTGAAGTGAGGTTCTTTAATGACTGGCCAGGCAATTCTCCAGAGCTAAACCCTATTGAGAACCTCGGGTCAATAATGAAACGAAGTTTACTGGGCAAGGATATCAGTTCATTCCTCTGGCTGGAGGCTTCTCTACATGAGGCATACAATAATATACCTCCCCAAACCCTAAAGAATTTGTGTGAGTCTTCCTACACGGCTCAGGGACGTGATTAAGCGTAAAGGACACAGCACCAAGTATTAAAACCTCAGTAAGTGTGCAGATATATATATATATTATAATCTTTCATGGTATGTGTTTGTGTTCTGGTACGTGTGTGGGGAAGGGGGGCATAATGCCGTGACTAGCACTGATATGCAAAACAACCACTATGAAAAATAGTGAAATTCCAAGAGCTTTCGTGACTTTTCACATTATCAAGAAATTATAAAAATAAAAAGTTAACAGGAAAGCACATAAGGACCAGACTACACCTCGCTGCCACCCCCAACAACACCTGACTTTTTATGATGATGTAGATAGGTAGTCAGTGATCTGTGAAACACAGCTTGTATTCTATCCAAAAAAAATTCTAATGTACTTTAAATTCTTCCCAAATCTTATTAATTATAAATAAATCCAATTCATATAAACCAAAAGAAATATTCATATTATTTTCAAAACTACTTTTTTTAAACATGATTCTATTATATTCCTGTCGACCATGGACTTGCTTGATATAACTTTGGATGGTTAAAATCTCTCAGATGAATAAACAGAGCATCCGAATCTTGATTACTTCTGACATATTTACGATATTGCAGTGCTAAATGAATTCCAAAGGGTGATAAACAGAGTGCAGAGGTTTATAAAAGAAGCAAAGGCAAGGCACTATTGCTCAAAAATCGAAGAGTACAAGAATAACCCCAGAAAGCTCTTGCAACAACTAAAACAGTTGGGGTATAGCCATAAACCCGTAGATAGATCTAACATAGTACTAAATGTCGATAACGAGGTATGCCACGAAAAAACTAGAGGCAAATTGTTTTAATTCATACTACACAACTGTCGCATCAACACTAGTAAGTAAACTACCAGCTGCATCAAATACCTTTAACACAGACTCTGATAAGTTTAAAACATACTATACCAATAAAGGGGTAACCAAAAAACAGTTATCAACTAGTAAGTGTATCTCATGACTTCTTGCAAAAAGAACTAAGCAAATTAAACCCAACTAAGAGCACCGGCCCAGATAACATCCCGTCTAAGTTCCTAAAAGGTGGTGCCTCTGAATTGCCAATCCTCATTGCTCACATAATAAATTTGTCCATCACTACTAACACCGTACCAGAGGGGTTCAAGGAGGCCAGAGTTACTTCTATCTTCAAGAAAAATAGTAGTTCTGATGTCAGCAACTATAGGCCTGTTAGTATACTCAGTGTAATATCCAAAATTCTAGAGAGGGCGGTATACTGTCAAGTAGTTAAGTATCTTAGTGACAACAACATTCTTCATAGTTACCAATCAGGCTTTAGGAGCTCTTACTCAACCGACACCTCCCTAATTAATCTGATGGATTACATGAGAACTGAAATGTCTATAGGGAACCTCATAGGAATGGTAACCTTAGACTTGCAAAAGGCCTTCGATACTGTCAACCACAATATATTATGAAAGAAACTTCTAGCCATTGACATAGGTTCCGTAGACTGTTTTAAGTCCTATCTCAAAAACAGGGAACAAATTGTCAAAATCCACAAAACAGAATCAGAACCCCTGCCGATAGCATGTGGAGTTCCCCAAGGTATGCGGGTGACAGTGCTCTGTTAGTGTCAGGTAAAGACCCACTAATGTAATAACACTGGAACTGGAGTCCTGTAGCAAATGGTTATCAGACAAACTATCGTTACACCTCGGGAAAAAGGAAGCCATACTCTTTGGCACGAATCATAAACTGAGAAGGGTAAATAATTTTAATGTCCAGTGTAATGGGGAATCCATCACTTCAGTTTCCTCAGTAAAATATCTGGGAATCCCCTTTGACCCATGCATGTCAGGAGAACTGATAAGGAACAGTGTGGTAAAGAAAGCGAATGCCAGACTGAAGTTCCTCTACAGACAAGCACAGTGTCAACCTACTGAGGCTCTCAGGACCCTGTGTCTAGCCCTAATACAATGTCATATGGACTACGCTTGCTCTTCATGGTACTCTGCCTTGACAAAAAAACTGAAAGATAGACTGCAAATCAACCAGAAGAAAATGGTAAGATTCATCCTGGACCTGGGTCCAAGAGAACATGTAGGCCAGGATGAATTACAACAATTGGATATGCTGAATATTGAAGACAGAGTAAAACAACTGAAGTTAAATCAAGTTTATAAAATTGCTCAGTGTCCAGAATATCTTGCTACCAATTTTGTCAAGGCTGGGAACCAAAGCAGTCATAGTACTAGGGGAAGAGAGCACAACTTTGTGGTACCCACAGTCAGTGGCCAGGCTTCAAACACCTTTTATTGTACAGCAGTAAAGGAATGGAACAGACTGCCTGCACATGTCAAAGCCAGTCATAGCATGAACCAGTTCAAGAAGAGAGCCAAAAGGTACCTAATGAATGTAGCGACAGAAAGGGAGAATGATTTTTTTATTTTTTTAGCTAACACACATGTAAATGTAAACAATTAATTCTACCTTATTCCTAGTATATCTCTTTTATAGTATAATAATAAGATATTATCTGGTATAATAAGATATTATCTGGAAATAAGTCACTCTGACTTTTTGGGTTATCCTAGGTTCTCTACACATATGCTGCTATGTATAATAATCTATGTAACTGTATTTGTGTATACCTGAATAAACTTACTTACTTTAAAATTCGTGAATAAATGGTTGAAATTCATTAATTTATTCGTTATGATGCGACAATATTATGCCACCGAATTTTTTTTTTTTACTCCAATATTTGCTTGTCTCTCCCAAAGAAAATAATATTTAATTTAAAACTACAATAAAAACTTCATTTGTTTTCCTTGGAGAGTTGCAATGGTCAGTGTTTATGTGAACCTTGGAACTGTTCTTGTGTTTATGTTGTGTTCCTAGTGTCATATTTTATCTTTTTTTGTGTGGTAAATAGCAAGACTGGCAGTGCCCATTATCTTTCCTACCCAAAGTAAGTGAATGTTTTTTGTTGTTCATTTACGTTCTTAAATCTTATACATAATAGTAATTTGCGGTTGATATACGCTAGCTTATCAGTGCGATGGAACAAAGACCCCATTTAATGCTTATTATACTCATGATGATAAGCTTAATCTATATATTTAACGCTTATTACTTATTGAAATATTCCACTATCTTATATAAAAAAATGTATAACAACCATAAGATTTATATGCTTCGCGTTTTAGTAAACAAGGTTTGAGAATATTATTTGTTAAGAGCAAGTAATGTAAAGTATATTATAATTGTCAATCTTGGCATCTGTGTACAAGGTTGCAAGAGTTGCCATGGAGCGATGCGCTGTGTTGAGCCTCCACCACATTAATAAATCTTCACATTGAGGGACTGTGAGTTTTTGAGCTTCACTACTCCACACAACTAGGGTGTCTTCCTTCACATTGTGATCCAGTGAGTTGTTCAGTTTCCTCTACACTACTTGAGTAGCATCACTCTGATTTTCCATAATGTACCAAACGAGATAGAGAGTGTATTAGGATATTAACAGACCAATATCAATAAATAACAAAAAAAAAGCACAGTGGCATGTACATTCACTACTTTTCTTATCATGCTTCCTCTGTCAAGAAAAGTGTTCTTATCTCCCTCTTTTCCGTGCTCTCCGCATTTGTGGTCCTCAGTTTCTTGAATCAGAAATTTCCACTCTTCATAATTCATTTTCCCGTCTTGGCTACCCTTCACATTTCATAGACTCTGCCTTCTCACGTGCTAAACGGACTTTCTTCTCTCCCAAACTCTCTACTCCTGGGAACTCTCCTGTCCTCTGTCTTCCCTACATTTCCAGTCTCTCTAATCTCAACAACTCTCTCCGTTCTTTAGATATCAAACTTACTTTTCGCCAGACTAACACTCTTCACACTAATCTAGTTCATATCTCTCCTCCCTCTATAGATGCCACTGGTTTCTACTCTATTTATTGTTCCTCCTGTCCTCTTCAGTACTTTGGAGAAACTGGACGTTCTCTTTCTGACAGACTCAGAGAGCACAAACGTAGTGTTAGTCTTGCCGACACCAACAATGCTCTTTTCTGTCATGTTAGAGATCACAGTCATCCTATTGACTGGTCCTCTGCTAAAACTGTCTGCCCTATGTCTAACTTTCACAGTCACCGTCTGGTTGAATCCTCCCTTATAGTCAACTTTCCTTGTATGAATCTTAGTCCTGGCTTTGTCTCTGTAGATGCTTTCCTTTCCCATTAAATTGTTAAATGCTCCAAACTTCAGAACACCCGTGACTTAACCTGATTCTTTTTTCCCCTTCTCCCACTTTCCTCTTTCTTCTTTCTCCTTTGTTTTCTTTCTTCTGTCTTGTATTTGTCCTTGCTCCTACCCTCTGTGGGCCCCTAGCTTCCTTGCAATGCTCCTCTTTTTTAGTATATGACTGACTCCACTAACTACTACTATTACTCCTCCACCACCCCCTCTCTTGTTCCCGTCCTTGTCTGCTTGCCTATATATACTCCCTTCTCTCCTTTTTGTTAGTGTGACTTTGTAAATGGTCCAAGTCAGACCGAAACGTCGTCGTAAGCTCCTCTCTTCTATGTGTGGGTTATTTGTGTATAGACCAATGTCAACACAACACGATAACTGACCAATATGAACTACCTTGAATTTTAATTGATTTTAGGTTATGTGATGGCCAATTTGCCAAAAAAATTTAAGAAACTTTAAACTAAAGTACTTGTTTTCTTGCGATAATTTGTGAATGCCTCATCCGATCAGCATCAAACTTCCAACACCAATAATTTGAGAATTTACGTACTTAAAATGCTAGTATATTTTGTCATATTGATCTTTGTAAGATAACCGGAAGACACCTCTTTAGAGTGGGTTTAATCTTTCAAAACTGGTACCCCATGGCCTGGTGGCAAAAGCTCTTGCTTCACACGGTGAGGGTCCGGGTTCGATTCCCGGCGAAGGGGTGGAAACATCGAACGTGTTTCCTTATACCGGTTGTCCATGTTCACCCATCAGTAAAATGGGTACCTGGGTGTTAGTAGACTGGTGTGGGTCGCATCCTGGGACAAAACTGACCTAATTTGACCGATATGCTCTGCATAACAAGCGGCTTTCTATATAGTAGTATGTCATTGATGTCAGCTATGATCTGTATACCTTGTACATGTACTTGTAGTAAATAAAGATATTATTATTATTAATATTATTATTATTATTATTATTATTATTATTATTAATAAGTGGAAGAGTCAAATTGATTTTAACTAAGAAGGTGCCATATAATCTTTTTAACTGAAGTAATTGGGATTTCCAATTCTATGTGAATATCTTGTGAATGATTCTTCTGATTGGCTTCAACGCAGATATCTGACTGCATACGAAACTTGTGCTGCACTCTACACTGATCCTTTTGCATACATAGAGATGTAATGAGTTAAGCTGATGAAATACTGGGATACCTTTCCCGGATCATGTAGCCGCCAACGACATCTATTATGGCTTTTTCGTACACTGAGGTACAAGTATTGGGTTCTGGATACGGGGAATGCTTTTCTCTGGTCGCAAAGCAACTAAAATAATTCTATTTCTGTTTAACTTCCTAGACTGGATAAAAGCCTACAACTTCAAAAAAGTGTTTGATGTAGCATTTATAGACATTAAGTTGAGAAGTTAGTTATGTAGCAAACCTTGTAGTAAAGCAAGAAATTTTTTTTTTTTTTTTAATTGAGTGAATCCTATATTTTGGCTGACATGTAATTTATTGCAAGCAATGTTTATATGAAAGGTAACTGAAAATGTTAGAACATATCTTAAAGCCTTTATAAGATATGTTATTAATACAGTTTTAATAGTTAGCTTGAAACTGTAAACATTTTGATTCGATTTGGAACCACCAGAAATATTACGTGGATCAGAAACTAATATGTGTACTAGGTGGTTGTAGATAACCCAGTTCTGAGAAACTCCAGAAGGGTATATATAATACATATTTTGTTGTAATTTTCAAGTTCTCACATACACAGTCCACTTAAAATATATAAATCAGGTAACGGGTGGGACTTGAAGCCATGGCAGGTGATCCTAAAACTCACAGGCCAGTGCGTTGACCCATTCTTCTGGGGTGACCAAATGAAGTTGGCGAAAGTATTGAGACGCAAGAGTTACAAAACAGTAGAGATGACACATGATCATTGTAATATACTTTTATTTATCTACTAGCTGTACTCGGCCACGCGTTGCTGTGGCTCAGTCAGGTTTGCCGACTCTAGAACACGCAACATATAATCGTTCATGTTAGAAGCAATCCGTGTCTAGATCTAAACTGCACAATTCTAAAGATTATATATATATATATATATATATATATATATATATATATATATATATATATATATATATATATATATATGTATATATGTGTGTGTGTGTGTGTGTGTAAATGTTCGTTTGTTCAAAATCTTAAATCTCCGAAAGTTCTTCACCGATTGCTTTGAAATTTTGACACAACGTTGCATTCTAATACTCGCGTGTTTTTATATACCTACTTGCTTTTTTAATAGCGTAAAAGCAACACACGCTATACTAAATATTTTACTACAGAGATGGTGCGTGTTCTAGAGTCGGCAAACCAGACAATCTCTATGAACTGAAGAACTTATGGGAAAAATAGGGCTACGTTCCTAGGAGCCACAAAAACCCAAACAACTTTTTTAGGCCTCCCTCCACATCTTACAAAAATATAAGTGAATATGTATATATATATATATATATATATATATATATATATATATATATATATATATATATATATATATAATAAAATTATATGTATGTTATTTGGAATGCAGCTTTTGAGCAAAACAATCTTGTGAAAGGGCGAATGACATTCTGACATATGGTGAAAAGGATAATTGGGGCAAGAAAATGTTGAGACCCACAACTGAAGTGACCATATGTGTCGATCCATGACAGCCCTTTTCCCCCAATGCCATGAGCTGCCACTTTCTTTAACAGTCTCTGGTGCAGTACTCTATCAAAAGCCTTACTAAAATCTAAATGAACAATATCGAATTCTTTATCGTGATCAACAGCCCAAAATCTTTACTGAAGAAGGTTAATAAATTAGATAGGCAGGAACGGCCCCTAGTGAATCCATGCTGAGTATCATTAATCAAATTATGGTTATCTAGATGGCTTCTAATAATATCAGCTATATTTGACTCTAGTAATTTGCCTACAATTGAGGTCAGGCTTATTGAGCTTTAATTTGACAGTAGTGACTTGTCCCCTGCTTTAAAAATAGGAATTACATTAGCCATCTTCCACATATCAGACACTACACCTGTTTGAAGAGATAAATTAAAAATGTTAGTTAATGGTTCACAGAGTTCTATTTTCAATTCCTTAAGAACCCTTGCAAAAAGCTCATCAGGACCCCGCGATTTATTTTGTTTCAGTCGGTCTACTTGTTTCATAACCATTTCGCTAGTGACTGTGATATTACATAATTTGTCTTCTTCAGGGCCACTATAAAAATTAATTACTGGGATATTATTAGTGTCTTCCTGTGTGAAAACCGAGAGAAAAATAATTAAAAATAGAGCACATATCATTCTCCTTGTCAGTATGATGCCCAGAGTTATTTTTAAGGGGGCCTATCTTATCTCTAATTTTTGTTCTATAAACCTGGAAAAAACTTTTGGGGTTAGTCTTTGAATCCCTAGCAACATTAATGTCATAGTCCCATTTAGCTTTTCTTATCCCCTTTTTAATGTCCTTCTTAATGTTAGTATACTGATTTATAAGATGACCCTCACCTCTTTTTATGTGCCTATAAATTCCTTTCTTCTGCCCTAAAAGATATTTGAGTCTATTATTCATCCATTTTGGGTCTTTTCTACTTGATCTAATTTGTTTATACGGGATAAATGTTCTTTGGGTAGCCTGTATAGTGTTAAGAAAGCTGTCATATTGATAGCTCTATTCGTTACCCCACTCCACAGTTGATGAGTGTTCTCTAAGCCCATTGAAATCTGCTAAGCGAAAGTCTGGAACCGTTACTGAATTATCCCTACTATATATTCAATGATTGGATTAGCAAACCATTTATGTAACATATATTTGTTTGAAATCATTGTTTAATGAATATACTGTTATCCTTTTGCTGAGAGGAAAGATATAACTAGTTTTGTCAGTCTGCAAAACATTTCTACGAAAAATGTATTTTTCTCAATCTGAGTGGGTGTGGGTGGGTGTGTGTTGGACCTGACAAGCTTGTGCTACTAGGTCAGATGCCGTGCTCCTCCCTTAAGTGAATGTGACTGACCTGACTAGGTCAAGGCATTGGCTTAAGCCGGTGGGAGAATTGGACCTGCCTCGCATGGGCCAGTAGGCCTGCTGCAGTGTTAATTCTTTCTTATGTTCTTATGTTATAACTATAGATCTTTCTTGACCTTAGGTTCTCTCACTCCAGTATAGGATCAACTTGTTCTCTGTTATCACTTACGTAACCCTCGTTGTCAACGTAGTTATTACATTTTTAAAACTTTGCCTGCTTACTGATACAGTAGTATTTATCACAGAAAGCTAAGTGTATTATAAGTTAAAAGCGTAATTCGTCGTTGTCACCCACATTATCCTCATTGTAAACGAAATAATTTATTATAATTTTAAAACTTTTCCTCCTCACTGATATATCATTTATATGTTAAAAGAGTGATTCATGCTGTCTGCAGATGAAGTCATCGACGATGTGTGTACTGATGGTGATGCTAGTGGGAAGCATCATGGCAAAGTTGTCTCCACCTGAGAGGTCCTATAAGATCCTCATGCTCCTCCCAGTCTCCACTTGGAGTCACAGGAACGTTTTCATGCCTCTCGCTGAGGCTCTGGCCGACCGTGGACACAAAGTAATACTTAATTAAATGTGATATGTTTATATTTCAGAATTAGCCTAAATAAATTATAAGAAATTATATAAAGAACTAATTTATAAACCGAGTATAACTAAGATATTTGGTGCGAGAATATCTTATCTACTTCATTTCTTTTACCTTTGACTGAGCTATATCTAGCCTATTAACTTAAATATTCCTTAAGTAACAGTAAAACGTGATGTAAATAAACTGATTAATAGCTTACAAAACTTAAGAAATCTTCCATTTAATATTCCCAAATTATGAATTTAGTTCATTTTATGTTGTGGGTTTCGCCAGGTTCCCTCAGCCTTTGATATACAGCTCAAATAACATTTTCAGATAATGATGTTGACCAACCTACCGAAGTCATCCAAACATCCTAACATTGAAGATGTTCATTACGACTTCCCACGCTTCAGGAAGGACAATGTGAGCGTTTTTGGCGAAAGGAAGAACCCAAATGGGGTCTTTAGTGTATTAGAGACTGCTCTGCCAGCTGTTGCTAGGGAGTTCTACAAAATCCCCGTGGTGAAGGACCTTTATAAAAGAAGGAAGGAGTTTGATGTTATGGTGATTGATCAAGTGTTCAACGAGGTAGGTGCTCGTGTATTAATGTAAGTGAACAAAAGTTTGGTATGAATAATGAACGTTTTCTCACATTTTTTTTTTAATTTAGAAAAGGCAAATGATCAGGTGGATGGAGATGTTAGGATGGTCAGTAAATAACTAAATGCACTTGCTTATGTGCGGATAACGAGGCTCAGGTTAGAGTACGAAGCAGAGTGATGGATCACTTTCCAGTAAAAGTTGGCCTTAAAAAGTGATGTGTGAAGTCACCATTGTCTTTTATTAAACTTCAAGATGGGGATGTTAAGAAAGTGAACACTTCTGTGTGCACGTGAGGTTTTTGATCAAAAGATAGATTATCTGACACCAAGTGGGAGTTTTCTTATTGTCACAATGCTGTTGACACAGTTCTCTGAAGAATCTGAAGAGAAGTAGAAGTTGGTGGAGGAATTTGAGAGAGCGTATAAATGAACGAGAAAATGAACGTAGATATGAGCAAAATGATGAGAGTAACAAGATGTTTGGACAAAGAAAGATGTGATCAGATTGAAAGGAGTACAAAGGAAGTCAAATAATTTAGATCTAAAAGAGCGGACCTGTCAGCCAGTGGGTCTCTGAAAAACGAGGTGAACCACACAGCTGATGAAGCAAGAAACTTGGAGTGGAATGTAGAAGCATTTTGAGGAAGTTAAAAAATATATATTAGTAGGCAAAAATAAGGAATTTTTCTAGAGTATTTATGTACAAACTATTTCATGAGAGTGTAAAGTATGGCTGAAGTGATGTCACATTTAAAACAATATGTGATGTGAGTCTTTTGCAGAGAATTCAGTGCATAGAAATTAAATTGTGCTAGAGTTATGAAACGAATAAGTCATAGCACAGAGTTATTGAGAATGTTTGGGCATTTAGAGAGGGTGAAGTAGATTGGATAACCACGAGGGTAAACTAATCAGGGATGGAAGGAATGACTGGTATTGGGTCATCCTAGGAATGGTTGAATGGAGGGTCTAAAGGTTTTAAGTGGTAGTGGCATGAAGTGCCTACAGGCTTGCTTGAGCGTATGTCACCGCAGTGAACACAAATGGCTTGAAGGATATGATGTGCAGTAAACAAGGCAACAGATATGAAAGGATCCTGAGAAACCAGTCAGTAGGACGTAAATCCTGGACGTGAGAAATTCAGTGCCAGCACTTTGGAGGAATGCAACTTAGTGTTTCACACCGTCATTTGGACTGTGATACCTGTGCATGTCTGCCAGGGAAGCTATTCATTAAATGATGGTAAATGTTTTTTTTTTTTTTGTTGGGTACCCTTCCTTAGTAGGTGACAAAGTGCGGAAAAAATATATAGATCATAGATCACAATTCAGTATGTGTGTGTGAATGTGTGTAATAGAAACTCTAGGAAACACTCTTTTGAAAACAGTGATTATATTAAAAAATTATCTGGAAGACACAGGACATATTTACGAAAGTGAACCAGCAGTTCTTTGCGGTATAGTGGTAGTTTTATATATATATATATATATATATATATATATCATTAACAAGGTTCTACCCGGAACTGTTTGAATATTGTTTTCTCCTACCACCCCCTATATTCTGTATTCTATGTAGACTTCATTTTAAGACAAAATTCATAGACAAAAATACAATAAGGAGTAAAACAACATAAATAACATCTCAGAGTTACATCTCGAATATACTTCGTCCAGCTCCTCGGCTAAGGGCCGCGTGCCCAGAATGCTGCAGGCATTTACCCTCTGGATCGCAACACTGAATCTCTGAAAGAGGATGCTGGCCGCCAGGTGATCTTTGGTTTCTATGATTTTTTCACCAAGCTCTTTGAGGAACTTTAGAGCACACTTTCCCCATGCTCCAAGGGTCTCCAACCCTATTGGGATGAAGTTATAGAAAGGGGAAAGACCTTCATATTTCCGGGTCTTCTGGGTCTCCCTGGCAGCTGGCAGCTCCACCCCCTTCAGCATCAGAGTATGGCAAGTAGGTGTTTGCCAATGTGGCGGCACAGCTGTAGTCCCAGACAATCTGCTTTCCATCCTTCCAGGGTAGCATAGTGGCTCCATCAGGACGCTTTTGACTTTCATCAAACCTCTGTACTTGGGGTTCCCGTTGAGCTGGGCAACGGGCTGTGGCGAGGCTTCTCTTTATGACCTCCTCATGTCTATTATACTTCCCTTCTGATGTGTGACACACGAGGCCATGAAGTCAAAATTGATCAGCGATCGCCCTGCCGCATATACACCTGTGTTCAGTGAGGATGGTCAATTAGCAAGAACTCATTTAAAATTAAGTGCTTTCCAAAATTTTCTCTTCTATGTTTAAAGATATCCTTTTTATTCATTTATGTTAATGTAAAAATTAATAATTTTGTACGAGAAGAAACTTAGAAAACTTACCTAACTTTATTATAATAAGCGCAATTTAATTTAGCCTAATCCAACTAAATATATTTTAGATAAGTTTACAATAATTTAATCATAAAAAAACACAATGAAATATACTTTTTTCGTTAGGTTCAGAAGGATTTTTGCTAAATTATTGCATAGACAAATTTTCGCTTGCCTTATTCGGCAAGAAGAGCGTTGTTATTTAAACTAAAATCGCAAGTTTTACCAATTCGACACGACATATATATTATTTATTTTGAGTCTTTATCATAAAACGTTATGCAACATGAACAAAAACCTTGAATAAACATAGATGAATACACTATTCTTGACATGCTTTTAGTATTTAGAAGAAGAATAATCATTATAAACAAAAATTGGTTTGCTTGTTCATAGCTGTTTTGGAGTTCAGAAATTTTGCCTGGAATATTGGAACAAGAAAAGGCAATAAATTTATTGCAGTCTTTTTTCTACGTTGGATGTATTGAGAATAGTGACGGTAACTCTGGAGTCGTATATGATAGTGTTCGTTAAATTCAGTGTATTTTGGCTCACAGAACTCGCTCTCCCACAGGTTGCATATCCTTTCCTGCACGAAGTTCCCTTCATTACCCTTTCGCCGTCAGGGATGGAACCACGTCATAGTTCCGTTCTGGGCAACGTTCTCAACCCAGCCTACGTCCCTAATTTCTTGGAGGACTACCCAAGACCCATGAGTCTCTGGCATCGACTCTACAATACTTTTGTACACCTTAGATTTGCCCTTTACTGGCGGGAATGGAAAGTTGTGCCCCAGATACAAAGAGAGGTGAGCAGTATGCAGTCACTGGATATTGCAGCCAATGACTGATTGAAAGATTAGGATTATCGATACAAAAATATTCTCTTACATAAAAATTATGATTATAATTATGTATACGTATTTATTCCGTTAAATAAAAAGTATAGTTATAATGTTACTACATTTTGTGGAAGCTAATGTTACTGTGAGCAACAGAAACGTCTTGATATTTGATGCAATGCCAGACCCGCTCCCATGCACAATTGTAAATTATTAGTGGTATTCCTCAGATCTCAGCTCAGTTTCCGGAGCTGCCACTGTTGTTGGATCTGGAGAGGAACGTCAGTTTATCGCTGCTCAACAGTCACTTTTCTATCAGTACACCACTGCCTCTCCTGCCCTCACAGGTGGAGGTGGGCGCCATGCACTGTCGCCCCGCGAACCCTCTGTCTCAGGTGAGTTGTTTTGTACACCTGAGCCATGTTCGTGTCATGAGAACATAACATAGGAAAGGAGGAACAGTGCAGTAGGCCTGTTGGCCCATAATAGGCAACTCTTTTACAAATCCATCCCACTATCAGAATAAACGCTACCCAAGCAATAAGCATTGATAATTCTATATACTCAGGTGCAAGTCCCACTCAAATCCATCCCCTCTCACTCAAGAATATCACTGGTCCTGTCCATGATGAATAGTTCCGTCTTCAGACTCAGGTCTGTTGTCTTGCTCTACTGACCCATCTTTCATTTCGTAATTCTTTGATTAAATGATGATAAAGCACGCTTATTTTAACAGGAATTAGAATCGTGGATCACAGGATCGGGATCTTCTGGCGTAATTTACTTCAGTTTGGGATCTTTTGCTCGTAGTTCCTCAATACCAGTCCAGTACCGCGACCTCTTCATCCAGGCTTTCCGCAGGCTGCCACAGCGAGTCATCTGGAAATACGAGGAAGAGCTGGAGGACGTCCCTGACAACGTGATGATCAACAAGTGGCTTCCCCAGCAAGACATTCTTGGTGAGTCTTACCTCGTATAGCAGCCTCAATCACAGTCGTCACATGTTATCTACACTTTTATTAATTTTGTTCCTCTTTTCTGCTAGTGTTTCTCTTAAAATATTCACACACACTAAGTTTCCACAACCTGGATTCTATCTGACGTTCATTTTTGCATATCATATTATCACATATATTCCATTTATTTACACAATATATATATATATATATATATATATATATATATATATATATATATATATATATATATATATATATATATATATATATATATTTTTTTTTTTTTTCAACAAGTCGGCCGTCTCCCACCGAGGCAGGGTGACCCAAAAAGAAAGAAAATCCCCAAAAAGAAAATACTTTCATCATCATTCAACACTTTCACCACACTCATACATAATCACTGTCTTTGCAGAGGAGCTCAGATACGACAGCTGAGAAAAGTCCCTCCCAGCTGTCACTATCTCAGACCCCTCCTTTAAAGTGCAGGCATTGTACTTCCTTACGAAGAAAGATTGAAGTAGCATTAGAAATCTTCCTTACGAAGAAAGATTGAAGACCCTAAAATTACATTCACTTGTGTGCTCTCTGTCAATCTGAAGAAGATGTCCTCTCTTGAGCTACTCTACCAGCAGCTGAAGGAAGAACTGAGGGTAGCTAAGCTTGAGATACAGCGACTGACTGAGGAAAACAAGAGGATTCGTAGTAATCCTCCTGTTGAGAATCCTCAAGCCAAGAAAGGAACCTGGACAGTGGCTAAAACGCATGGGACAAAGTTAAGGCTCAAGAGGACGGGTGGAGAGGTAGAAACATCGAAGACCCAGGAGAATGTTGTGGAAACATCGAACCCATTCTCCGTGCTACCCGATGAATGTGAGTCGACTTCTGGGAGCGTCACGACGAAAGACACAAAGGAAGGTAAAAACATTGTTGTTGTTGGGGACAGTCAGGTTAGGTACATGGATAGGGCTTTCTGTTTGATTGATAGGAGTAGGAGACAGAGGGTTTGCTTTCCTGGGGCTGGGATGGAGGATATTGTTAGCCGTCTGGACGACATCATGAGAGGTAATGGGAGCAATCCTATTATCTGTCTCAGTGCTGGAGGCAACGATGTTGGCAGACGTAGGAGTGAGGACCTGACTAGCAGGTTTAGGTCAGCAATAGACATAATTAGGAAGAAGGGTGGGAACCCTGTCATATGTGGTATTTTGCCAAGGAGAGGAGTTGGAAATGAATGGCTGTCCAGGGCAATTGGTGTCAATTGCTGGCTGGACAAATACTGTAAGGAAATGACATGTATGCCAGGGATGGGGTTCACTTATCCAGGTCTGGGGTGGGGGCACTGGCAACTGCAGTGGAGGGAGCTGTTAGGGCTTTAAACTAGAAATAGTTAGTGGTATGGGTTTTGGGGGGAAAACAGAGAAGTCCCAGTGCAGTAATATTATAAGTTGTAGGAGAACTAGTAATAGGCAGAATAAGGTGGATAGTGGAAAGCTAGTGACACTAGATGACAAAGACAGTAATAGGTATAGTGGAAAAACAGAGATGAGCAGGAAGGGTAAAGAGAAAGGAAGGTCTCTAAATATATATTACACCAATAGTCGTAGTGCTAAGAATAAGATGGACGAGTTAAGATTAGTTGCAAGTACGGGTAATATTGATGTTTTTGCAATAACTGAGACATGGTTTAATATGAAAAATCGGGACTTGCCTGCCGAATGTCACATTCAGGGTTTTAAATTGTTCCAAGTAGACAGAAGTATCGGGAAGGGGGGTGGGGTGGCACTCTATGTCAGTGATCATTTAAATTGTTGCATAAAAACCGGTATAAAGTCTGAATTAACACATACAGAGTCTGTCTGGATAGAATTTTCAGAGGGTGTGAAAAATTGATTTTAGGCGTGATTTACCGTCCTCCAAACTTAGATAGGGAACAAGGAGACTACTTTGGGAGGAAATTGTTAAGGCCACAAGACACGATAACGTAGTAATTCTAGGGGACTTTAACTTTAGTCAGATTGATTGGAATTTCATGACAGGGAATTTAGAATCTAACGATTTCTTAGAAGTAGTTCAGGATTGCTTTTTGAAGCAGTTTGTAACAGAACCTACAAGGGAAATAACCTACTTGACTTAGTTCTGGCAAGCAAGGAAACCCTTGTTAATAATTTAGAAATTACAGAGGAACTCGGCTCAAGCGACCACAAGTCAATTACCTTTAGCATTGAATGGATGTATGATAGTAGGGATAATTCAGTAATGGTCCCAAATTTTCGCTTAGCAGATTATAATGGACTTAGAGAACACTTATCAACTGTGGACTGGGGTGAAGAAGAGAGGTATCAATATGACAGTTTTCTTAACACTATACAGGCTGCCCAAAGAACATTTATCCCGTATAAAGAAATTAGATCAAGTAGAAATGACCCAAAATGGATGAATAATAGGCTCAAATATCTTTTAGGGCAGAAGAAAGGAATTTATAGGCGCATAAAAAGAGGTGAGGGTCATCTTATAAATCAGTATACTGACATTAAGAGGGACGTTAAAAGGGAATAAGAAAAGCTAAACGGGACTATGAAATTAAAGTTGCTAAGGATTCAAAAACTAACCCAAAAAGTTTTTCCAGGTTTATAGAACAAAAGTTAGGGATAAGATAGGTCCCCTTAAAAATAACTTTGGGCATCTTACTGACAAGGAGAATGATATGTGCTCTATTTTTAATAATTATTTTCTCTCGGTTTTCACACAGGAAGACATTAATAATATCCCAGTAATTAATTTTTACAGAGGCCCAGAAGAAGATAAATTATGTAATATCACAGTCACTAGCGAAATGGTTATGAAACAGCTGGACCGACTGAAACAAAATAAATCGCCGGGTCCTGATGAGCTTTTTGCAAGGGTTCTTAAGGAATGCAAATGGAACTCTGTGAACCAATATCTAACATTTTTAATTTATCTCTTCAAACAGGTGTAGTGTCTGATATGTGGAAGATGGCTAATGTAATTCCTATTTTTAAAGCAGGGGACAAGTCACTACCGTCAAACTACCGCCCAATAAGTCTGACCTCAATTGTAGGCAAATTACTAGAGTCAATTATAGCTGATATTATTAGAAGCCATCTAGATAACCATAATTTGATTAATGATACCCAGCATGGATTCACGAGGGCCGTTCCTGCCTATCTAATTTATTAACCTTCTTCAGTAAAGCTTTTGAAGCTGTTGATCACGATAAAGAATTCGATATTGTTTATTTAGACTTTAGTAAGGCTTTTGATAGAGTACCGCACCAGAGACTGTTAAAGAAAGTGGCAGCTCATGGCATTGGGGGAAAAGTGCTGTCATGGATCGAGTCATGGCTCACCAATAGGAAGCAGAGAGTGTGCATAAATGGGGTTAAATCCGAATGGGGACTTGTAACAAGTGGTGTTCCACAGGGATCAGTCTTAGGCCCATTGTTATTTATAATATATATCAATGACCTGGATGAGGGAATTACTAGTGATATGAGCAAATTCGCCGACGACACGAAGATAGGTAGGATAATTGATTCAAACATAGATGTCATAGAACTTCAGGAAGATTTAGACAAACTTAATTTGTGGTCAGAAAAGTGGCAGATGCAGTTCAATGTAGATAAATGCAAGGTTCTGAGCTCGGAGTGTCCATAACCCAAGCACTTATAAGTTAAATAACCTAGAACGTAGCCATACAGATTGAGAAGGACTTGGGGTGATGGTAAGCAGCAACCTTAAACCAAGACAGCAATAAGAACATAAGAACATAAGAATGGAGGAACACTGCAGAAGGCCTACTGGCCCATACAAGGCAGGTCCTTATCAAAACCACCACTACCTAAGAATTTACTCCTGTACTCACGACACTAATCAAACCCAGCCCCTAAGCGTACGTAATAAGGCAAATAGATTACTGGGATTTATATCAAGAAGTGTTAGCAACAGAAGTCCAGAGGTTATATTTCAGCTTTTTACATCATTAGTAAGGCCTCACCTAGATTACGCAGCTCAGTTTTGGTCTCCATATTACAGAATGGACATAAATTCGTTAGAAAACATTCAGCGTAGAATGACTAAATTAATACATAGCATTAGAAATCTTCCTTACGAAGAAAGATTGAAGACCCTAAAATTACATTCACTTGTAAGACGTAGAATGAGGGGAGACATGATCGAGGTATACAAGTGGAAAATGGGTATTAACAAAGGGGATATAAATAAGGTCTTGAGGATATCTCTCCAAGAGAGAACCCGCAATAATGGATTCAAGTTAGATAAGTTTAGATTTAGAAAGGATATAGGAAAGTATTGGTTTGGAAATAGGGTAGTTGATGAGTGGAACAGTCTGCCTAGTAGGGTTATTGAAGCTAGGACCTTGGGTAGTTTCAAATTTAGGTTGGATAAATTCATGAGTGAGAGGGGTTGGATTTGAGTGGGACTCGCGCATGAGTGGGTAGAATTGTCAAAGCTTATTTCTTGGGTAGCTTTGAAAATTGGGTTGAGCAAATATTCTGTTAGTGGGACGGATTGTGAAGGACCTGCCTAGTATGGGCCAACAGGCCTGCTGCAGTGTTCCTCCTTTCTTATGTTCTTATGTTCTCAAGTCCAACTAAATCAATTAACTGGTTTCCCTGAATCCCTTCACAAAATGTTACCCTGCTCACACTCCAACAGATCGTCATGTCCCAAAAACCATTCGTCTCCATTCACTCCTATCTAACACGCTCACACATGCTTGCTGGAAGTCCAAGCCCCTCGCCCACAAAACCTCATTTACCCCTTCCCTCCAACCTTTTCTTGGACGACCCCTACCCGCCTTCCTTCCCCACAGATTTATACGCTCTCCAAGTCATTCTACTTTGATCCATTCTCTCTAAATGACCAAACCACCTCAACAACCCCTCTTCAGCCCTCTGACAAATACTTTTAGTAACTCCACACCTTCTCCTAATTTCCACATTCGAATTTTCTGCATAATATTTACACCACACATTGCCCTTAGACAGGACATCTCAACTGCCTCCAGCCTCCTCCTCGCTGCAGCATTTGCAACCCATGCTTCACACCCATATAAGAGTGTTGGTACCACTATACTTTCGTACATTCCTTCTTTGCCTCCATGGATAACGTTTTTGTCTCCACAGTTACCTCAATGCACCACTCACCTTTTTCCTTCATCAATTCTATGGTTAACCTCATCCTTCATAAACCCATCCGCTGACACATCAACTCCCAAATATCTGAAAACATTTACTTCTTCCATAATCCCTCTCTCCAATGTGATATCCAATTTTTCTTTATTTAAATCGTTAGATACCCTCATCACCTTACTCTTATCTATGTTCACTTTTAACTTTCTACCTTTACACACTCTCCCAAACTCGTCCACTAACCTTTGCAACTTTTCTTTAGAATCTCCCATAAGCACAGTATCATCAGCAAAAGTAACTGTGTCAACTCCCATTTTGCATTTAATTCTCCATAATTTAATCCCACCCCTCTCCCCAACACCCTAGCATTTACTTATTTTACAACCCCATCTATAAATATATTAAACAACCATGGTGACATTACACATCCCTGTCTAAGACCTACTTTTACCGGGAAGTAATCTCCCTCTCTCCTACGCACCCTAACCTGAGCTTCACTATCCTCATAAAAACTCTTTACAGCCTTCAGTAACTTACTACCTATTCCATACACTTGCAACATTTGCCACATTGCTCCCCTATCCACTCTATCATATGCCTTTTCTAAATCCATAAATGCAATAAAAACTTCTCTACCTTTATCTAAATACTGTTCACATATATGCTTCACTGTAAACACTTGATCTACACATCCCCTACCCACTCTAAAGCCTCCTTGCTCATCTGCAATCCTACTCTCTGTCTTACCTCTAATTCTTTCAATAATAACCCTGCCATACACTTTACCTGGTATACTCAGTAAACTTATTCCCCTATAATTTTTACACTCTCTTTTATCCCCCTTCCCTTTATATAAAGGAACTATACATGCTCTCTGCCAATCCCTAGGTACCTTCCCCTCTTTCATACATTTATTAAACAAAAATACCAACTACTCCAGCACTATATCCTCCCCTGCTTTTAACATTTCTGTCATGATTCCGTCAATTCCAGCTGCTTTACCCCCTTTCATTCTACGTAATGCCTCACGCACCTCCCCCACACTCACATCCTGCTCTTCTTCACTCCTAAACGATGTTGTACCTCCCTGGCCAGTACATGAAATTACCGCCTCCCTTTTTCATCGACATTTAAAAGTTCCTCAAAATATTCCTGCCATCTACCCAATACCTCCAGCTCCCCATCTACTAACTCCCTACTCTGTTTTTAACTGACAAATCCATTCGTTCCCTAGGCTTTCTTACCTTGTTTATCTCACTCCAAAAATTTTTCTTGTTTTCAGCAAAATTTCTTGACAGAGCCTCTCCCAATCTTTCATCCGCTCTTCTTTTGCACTCTCTCACCA
This sequence comes from Cherax destructor, assembly GCA_009830355.1. Taxonomy (NCBI): domain Eukaryota; kingdom Metazoa; phylum Arthropoda; class Malacostraca; order Decapoda; family Parastacidae; genus Cherax; species Cherax destructor. The sequence continues at coordinate 4,664 of WNWK01008273.1, read as the reverse complement.
CTCTCTTCACCTTTCTTTTACTCTCCATATACTCTGCTCTTCTATTAACACTTCTGTTTTGTAAAAACCTCTCATAAGCTACCTTTTTCTCTTTTATCACACCCTTTACTTCTTCATTCCACCACTCACTCCTCTTTCCTCCTGCACCCACCCTCCTATAGCCACAAACTTCTGCCCCACATTCTAATACTGCATTTTTAAAACTATCCCAACTCTCTTCAACCCCCCCACTACTCCTACTTGCACTAGCCCACCTTTCTGCCAATAGTTGCTTATATCTCACCCTAACTTCCTCCTCCCTTAGTTTATACACTTTTACCTCTCTCTTATTTGCTGTTGCCATTTTCTTTTTGTCCCATCTACCTTTTACTCTAACTGTAGCTACAACCAAATAATGATCTGATATATCCGTTGCCCCTTTATAAACATGTACATCCTGAAGCCTACTCATCAACCTTTTATCCACCAATACATAATCCAACAAACTACTTTCCTTACGTGCTATATCATACCTTGTATATTTATTTAAACCTCTTTTTCATAAAATATGTATTACTTATTACCAAACCTCTTTCTATACATAGCTCAATTAATGGTTCCCCATTTACATTTACCCTGGCACCCCAAATTTACCTACTACTCCATCCACAACATTTTTACCCACTTTAGCATTAAGATCCCCAACCACAATTACTCTCTCACTTGGTTCAAAACTCCCCACACACTCACTCAACATTTCCCAAAATCTCTCTCTCTCTCTACACTTCTCTTCTCCAGGTGCATAAACACTTACTATAACCCACTTTTCACATCCAACCTTTATTTTACTCCACATAATCCTTGAATTTATATATTTATATTCCTTCTTTACCTGCCATAACTGATTATTCAACATTATTGCCACTCCTTCTTTAGCTCTAACTCTATTTGAAACCCTGATCTAATCCCATTTATTTCTCCCACTGAAACTCTCCTACCCCCTTCAGCTTTGTCTCACTTAAAAGCCAGGACATCCAGCTTCTTTCATTCATAGCATCTACAATCATCTCTTTCTTATCATTCGCACAACATCCACGCACATTCAAACATCCCACTTTGACGGTTTTCTTTTTCTTCTTTTTATAAGCTATACAGGAAAAGGGGTTACTAGCCCATTGTTCCCGGCATTTTAGTTGACTTTTACAACACGCATGGCTTACGGAGGAAAGATTCTTATTCCACTTCCCATGGATATGAAAGGGAAAAGCAATAAGAACAAGAACTATTAAGATAAAATCAAAGAAAACTCAGATGAGTGTGTATACATAAACGTGTACATGTTTGCGTAGTGTGACCTAAGTGTAAGTAGAAGTAGCAAGACGTACCTGAAATCTTGCATGTTTATGAGACAGAAAAAATACACCAGCAATCCTACCATCATGTAAAACAGTTTCAGGTTTCTGTTTCACAGTCACCTGGCAGGATGGTAGTACCTCCCTGGGTGGTTGCTGTCTACCAACCTACTACTAAATTATATATATATATATATATATATATATATATATATATATATATATATATATATATATATATATATATATATATATATATATATATATATATATATATATATATATATATATATAAAACTGATCTTGGTCCGACTGAGCTGAACCTGAACTCATGAAGGTACGCAGTGCTTTACGATACAACTGGTCAATACCGGCATCCAGCTTTCCAGAGTATCCAGGCACAGCTTTCAGGAGTTGAGGCTTCAAGTTATCCATCTGATGATCGACACAACTAGAGATTTTACAATGCTAGCATTGTAAAATCTCTAGTTGTGTCGATGCATGCAGGGGATGAGTGAAAAGCTGTAAGCCTTCCTGCCTGAAGCTGGCCTGGAATAACGTCTAGCGAAAGCTGGATGCCAGGTATTGGACCAGTGTGGTACGGTCGGTAAAGCACTGCGACCTTGTCATGAGGTTCGTAGGTTCGAGCCTCCGTCGGCAGAGATCAGTGTTTGTGAATATTTCGCCTGCTCTTGTTCGAATAATCTAGCATATATATATATATATATATATATATATATATATATATATATATATATATAAGGGAACTAGCACTCGAGAAAAATATTTAATTCTAGGAAATTAGGAAATGGAACTAGCCGTAGCAAAATGTCTCCTTTTTGGACCCTGAGCTTGAACCCAATTGGCTATCCATATCGAGTTAAATCCTATTACTGTGTTTGCTTCTTCAAGTTCATTATTGAATATTTAGAACTTATTCTTAGCTGTCTCCTAACCTCCGTCTTCCCTAGCCACATTCTGATTTTATTCCATTTTTCTTATCGTTGCCGTGGCTCAGTCTGGTTAAATGGAAAAGAAAGAAAAGAGAAAGTGCACGTTTTTAAAACTTCATAAGCAATAACGACGAACAGAAAGGTCATTCAGTTTTAATTTACAATGTACCATGCCTCTTTTTAGCTGTCACTAACATTGTTCCACAGGTCACAACAACGTGAAGGTGTTCATCACACACGGTGGTCTCCTCAGTATGCAAGAAGCCATCTACCACGCCACGCCACTCCTCGCTCTACCTATCTACGGTGACCAGCCCAAGAACGGCATGTTTATTAAGAACTCTGTACTAGGAGACTTTTTGATATGGGAAGAACTTACTGTGGACGTGATTGTTGACGCTCTCACCAAAATTCTAAACGACCCTAAGTGCGTAAATTTATCTTTATTTATAATTTAAATTTTTAATCGTTCTTTTATTGAATTATAACCTCTCCAATTATGTAACTAAGTTCTTTATTCTCAATAAACTCTTCTTATCCACGAAAACTTGTAAATTTCAAAATTGTTTTTTGTTTTTTTATTTTAAAAGAAATTATAATCGTTTTCTTGAAGTAGATAAACATAAAAAACACGTTCACCATCATTCATGCAATATCAATCTTCTCAGCAGACCAGAGATCAGAGTTCATTACCTGACTGTAAAATCCACATCACTGCTTAGTGCAAGCATTGCATTTCCACATGATGAATTCAAATCTGGCTAATGAATTTCCATAAATCACTTCATAAATGTTACCTTGCTCTCCAACAGCACGTCAGATCATAAAATCTTCTTGTCTACTATTACTTCGATCTAACACACGCGCCTGCTGGATGCTCAAGTTCCCACAACTCAAAACATCCTTTCCCCTCCCCTCCTTTCTTTTTCTCTCCAACCTTTCCAACGACAACTAGTACCCTCCTTCAGTAAGTACTTAAATACCATACTCTCAAATTCCACAATTACTTCATCAGCCACTCCTCTCCCCTCTGAATTACAGTTTTTTTCATAGCCCGAAACAGAATCCTCTGCACAATATTTACACCACAGATTGTTGTCACACATGACTACTTCACAATCGCTGCAGTGTTTAAAGCCCCTAGCTCCATGCCCATATAAAAGTATTTGTACCACTATAATTTAGTGCATTCCTCTTTTTGCCTCCTAAGATAATAATATTTCATTTCACAGACAGCTGAACGTTCACCTACTTTTCCATATACCATCGTCTACTCTGTCGTTCACCTCGTCTTTATAGACCTATATGACGACGTGTTCACTCCCGGATAAACAATACCTTCACTACCTCCATATTCCTTCCTCCATTCTGATATACATTTATTCATTTCATAGACTTTTTTCTACTTTCAACACCTTACTCTTTTATAATGCCTTTTAATATCTTTCTCTTACAGCATCTCTCAAACTCCTTCATCAACACACAAATATCCCTCACACAGGAGAGAGGAAAGTTTATGACGACGTTTCGGTCTTACTTGTGAATGGTCCAAGTCGGACCGAAACGTCGTCATAATCTTTTCTCCCTCATATGTGCGGGTTTTTATGTATTGATCCAGTTCGGATATTTTGCCTTTTTGTTCTCCTTCAGGAATCTTTGCAACTTTGCTTAAGAATGTCCCGAAAGAAGTGTGATCGGTAACGAGGAATAGTAACAACTGCCACTTGTACACAGCACCCTAGTGTTCACTTCTTTAACTACTCCATATATAAATATATAAAATATCCATGATGACCAAGAGAAAAACACTTATGTCCACTTCAAGTAAATTATGAGTTGTGGGATCCAGATGACATGAAGAGAGAGAAAAGTAATTGTCGTAGCAGTTGTTAAGCAACGGCAAGAGGGTGTGCTATATCAACACCAGCAACCTGAAGAACAAGAGCCGGGTCGAGGGAGAATTTACCACTCAATTTCCGCACTTTCTTCCAGACTGCACTCATCGAGGAAGCCGAAAGTGACAGTGGAAAAATAAACACATAAGCAGTATAATGTTAAATAAAAAAGGAAAAATTTTAAATAATGTGACATTTTATTGTGGGAAAGTTTCCCCCAGGAGCTTTCGCCGTTACAAACGAAAAAGGGCATAGTTGGTATTTAAAATACTGTCAAGGTGAGGAAAAACAGGGGGTTAGAAAGTAGTGATATGAGTATTTTATAGTGTAGTAGTAGAAGTAATTTAAAAAGGGAGTACAAAATTTTCACGTGAGTAAAAAGGGGTAAAAAAAATACTTTGGGGAGTTAAAAAGGGGGTTGACAAATATTTCTGCTGGAGGGAAATAAAAAAGGCCAGTAGGAGGGGCCACATTGATGTGCTAAA
>WNWK01008272.1:0-86023 GCA_009830355.1 Cherax destructor | reverse complement strand
CCCTCCACTACAGATTTATACACTCGAAGTCATTCTGTCTCGTTCCATTCTCTCTACATGTCCGAACCACCTCAACAGCCCCTCCTCAGCTCTCTGGAAAATATATAGTAGAATAATATATGCACAATTCTAATTTAAAGACTATGTGAGGTTTTGCACTGTTAAATATATAAGATGGTAAACTGTAAATAGGAGTATTTGGTAATAGCAGATATTACAATAAGTAGATTGAAATAATATTCCAATAATTCTAATTACGTATATTCAAATACTATTCTAATACTATTTATAAAATGTAACTGGGAATACAGTGGTCCTCGGTTTTTGTGTATCTCCAAACTCGAACATTTATGTAAGTGTATTTTCGTAAGTGCTGTTGCAAGTGTATTTTGGGGGTCTGAAATAGACTAACCTATGTGACATTATTTCTTAAGGAAGTAAATTCGTTCGGTAATGGCACTTGAGCAGCATTCTGGAATGAATTTTCGGCGAAAACCGAGGGACCACTGTACTTGGCAATGACAGATTTTATAAAAAGTAAAAATAAACAGACAATGATAGATTTTAAAGAAGTAAAAATAAAAAAAAGTTGTGTAAATAGATAAGAATTTAGAAATTTGAAAATGTAATATAAATTGTAAATGAGAATACAGTGGTACCTCGACTTACGATGGTCCCCAAACTCACCCTTTTATGTAAGTTTATTTTTTTAAACGCTTTTGTAAGTGTAATTTTGGGGATCTAAAAGGACTAGTCTATTTTATATCATTCCTTAAGGGGATAAATTCGTTTGGTAATGGCACTTGAACAGTATTCTGGAATGAAAAAATATCGTAAGTCGAGGTACCACTGTATTTGACAATGAATTATATTAAAAATTATTATGTAAAATATAACTATAATAAGATAATAAGAAATTTAAATTGTAATAATAGTTAATTAATAAAAGAAAAAAGAAAAAGAAAAAATGTATGAATCTTAAAAGTGTATAAAATTGGCAAAAATAAGGCAGTAATAAGGTAAATATACTGCACAACACAGTACAATAAAAAAATAGTTTTTTAAAAAAGTATAGCACTAAATTAAATTTGACAATTTACTGCTGTCAGATTGACAAATTGAAGTGAATTCTAGGGTTTGTAGAGATTAAACTGATAAAGAATTGGGGTTTCATAACACTATTCGCGGAAAGTGGGTACAAACTGCATTATTCCAGTTCAGTGAGGCCGGAGTCTCTGAGGATCTTTTTCAGCTCGTGTTCAGTAGAAATAGTATATCTCCTTCCTGTTGGCTCTTTTTTAACAGCAATTTTTCCATCTCTTGCAAAGCACTGGTGAATTTTCCTGCCATTTCGTAACTTTCTTAGTCTATAGAGGAGATTTTGCCGTAGTTTGGTCAGGCATTCATTTACATACACCTCACTTTTCACGGTAATAGAAGTACAGTGGTACCCCGGTTTACGATATTTTTTCATTCCAGAATGCTGTTCAAGTGCCATTACCAAACGTATTTATCTCCTTAAGAAATGTTGTAAAATAGACTAGTCTTTTAGACCCAAATTACACTTACAAAAGCATTTAAAAAAATAAACTTACATAAAAGGGTGAGTTTGGGGACCATCGTAAACCGGGGTACCACTGTATTTAGAAGATTATTTCTTTATAATAATAATAATAATAATAATAATAATAATAATAATAATAATAATAGTAATAATAGTTTATTTAGACATGGTACAATGATACATAGTTAGGTAGACATGATACATAGGTATAAATGAGATGTACATGCCAAAAGCCCCTAATATGCTGTGCATTGCGGGCATTCTTAGGACTATTTAACCCTTTCGGGGTTGGTGCCGTACTAGTACGTTTTACGAGCAGGGGTTGGTGCCGTACTAGTATGCGTAAATTCTAGCGGCTTCAAATTAAGCGGGAAACAGCTGGTAGGCCTACGGATGAGAGAATGGGTCTGCGCGGTCAGTGTGCGCAGTAGGAAAAAAAATCGGGCACCCAGTGGTGCATTGTGGGAACACCATTTCAGTACACCTTCTCCACCATGCCTCGCAGCAAGAAACACCTTACTCCTCGGCGAATTGGGACACTTTTATTCATCAGTGACAGTTCTAACAGTGATGGGGGTGTTAGTGAAGGTGACATTCAAGGTTTTGAGGCGGTTGTGACCGAAACTAGTGACCATAATACCGGTATAAGTGAGGAAAACCCAGACGACCCACAGCCGTCCACCTCTGGTGCTGTGGCGTCTTGTTCACGGCCAGTTGTACCAGAACGAAGGCGGAAACTCCTATTTTCTAATGTCCCAGACTCAGATGTGAGCAATAGTGATGATACTGATAGTGACTATGAACTCCAAATAGTTCCAGTAGCGCGAGTGAAGAGGAATATTCACCAGTGAAGCGTCAGTATATACGACGGTATATGCGCTCTGGTAGTGTGCCATATGCTCTTCCAAGGGTTAGGAGTACATCTTGGAGTACATCCCGTGAGCGTACAACAGGAAGTGATAGTGAAAATGATGATGATAGCGTTGCAATTGGTATGAGAAATGTGCATGCAACTGGTAGTGGTGGTGGTGGTGCGGCGCATGAGGCACCAGCAGTGGACCATGCTGGCACCCACGCCGCTGACTCAGCTCAGTTACAACAAAAGCAGCCCTCACCCACCCACCAACCCCCACAACTACAACCTCCACTTCCACAACCCCCACAACCACCTGTAAATATCCAGTACCCACCAGCAGACCGCACCTGGGATTGGCAGGAAGCTGACAATTTTATTCCCAATCCCCATCAGTTTGATGAAAGTCAGAGTGGATTACGCCCATCTTGTCCACTTGGGAACAATGCCACTGAACTGGAATGTTTCCAGTTATTCTTTGACGAACCCCTGATAGACATTATTATCAGAGAAAGCAACAGATACTTCGATTACACAATGGCAAACACGTTTCTTTCACCAAAATCACGTCTACACCAGTGGAAGGAGACAACTGTGGCAGAGATGTATCTTTTCTTTGCCACAATAATGCTTATGCCGCATGTCTATAAGCACCAAATCAAATCATATTGGTCAACAGACAGATTGATTGCAACACCAGCTTTCAGTGATATACTAGTGAATCGATTTGTGCTACTTCTACGCATGTTGCATTTTTCAGACAAAACCAGGCCTGACAGAACCGACAGGTTATATAAGATTAGGAATGTGTTTCTGTATCTGAAAGAGAAGTTCAATATGTATTTTTATCCCTTCAGGAAGCTTGTTATTGACGAGTCACTGATTCTGTTCAAAGGTAGACTGCCATTCAAGCAGTATATACTACCAAGCAAGAGGAAACGCTTTGGTAGAAAGTTGTTTGTGCTTTGTGATTGCTACAGTGGTCTTGTATTGGATATTATTGTGTACACTGGAAGTAATACATTGAAAGATACCAGGAAGTTACTGGGTATCTCTGGTGATGTGGTTAGAACAATGATGGAACCATATCTTGGCAAGGGGCATATATTATATACTGATAACTGGTACACAAGCCCCTCCCTCAGTGATTTTTTGCGAGTGAACTTGACAGATGTATGCGGTACAGTGCGTGCAAATCGTAAGCATATGCCTAGGTTCAGTGCAGGCACTCGTACAGGTGAGGTGCAGGCGTTTGCTGCCAATGATATCATGGCATTTCGGTGGCATTACAAACGAGATGTCACACTGTTGTCATCAATTCACCCTAATGAAATGGCAGACAGTGGCAGGGTGAATAGAGAGACCGATGAACCCATTCTAAAACCTGCAGCTGTGATGGACTACACTCTCAACATGCGTTCAGTGGACAAATGTGACATGCAGATTGGGTTTGCTGATTGTGTTAGAAAGAGTTATAAGTGGTACATAAAACTCTTTTTTCACATTCTGGACATTTCCATGCTCAATGCTTATAATGTTTATAAGTTGAAGACCAGAAACAAACCACCATATGGCATATTTTGTTTGTCTGTTATCAGGCAAATAATCACCAAGTACCAAGAAACACCACCTGCAATAGAAAACCGCCCACGAAATTACCAACAACTACCCTCTCGTCTGAGGCTTGGTGGTGAACACTTCCTAACAAAACTGCCTGCTACTGCTTGCAAGAAAAAGGCTCAGAAGAGGTGTTATGTCTGTGCACATACAAAAAGACGCCCACAGAAACGCAAAGACACTCGTTTTATGTGTGTGGAATGTGAAACACCACTGTGCATGGAACCATGTTTCAGAGACTTCCACAGGCTGCAGAACTTCTAGAAACATGTGCAGTGACTCAATATGTGTATATATATGATTGAACAATACTAGTTATAAACATAATTGTACATTGTACATTGTTGTAAATATGTTTTGTAAACAAACTAGTGATAACAAACTTTGTGGCATTATTTTATAAGAAATAGCAAGTGAATATTTGAAAAACAACACTTATATTGGTCTCACAGTCCATAAAAGTTATTTGAAAAAAAAAAAATTAAATTTCATAAGAAAACAACTTAAAAAAAAAAACAATTACCGGCCAACCGGAAGTCGCCGATGTTGCTGTCATCGGATCATTTTAGGTCAACTTGAAGCCTCCATATCTCCGTAAGTATTGATTGCAAAAAATTTTTGTTTAGCTATTTAGATTCAGAAAAAAAAAACTTATCATTTCATAAGAAAAAATAATTTTTTTTTTCCGAATATTTTTCGACCCCAGGAACACTTTCATCAGAAGGCCTGTCGACCCCCAAAGGGTTAATAGTAGACCACATGGTAAAAAATTATGGTTGATAATTTATAAAATAAGTATAATTGTGTATCTAAGTTATAAAATTTGAATATAAGTTGAACATAATAATTTATTAATTGTAGCAATGCAACTAATTGAGTGAGATAACAATTTAAAACAATTGCATTGCAGTTACAGTTTACATGGTCATTATAATGTAAATGTTATAGAAACAGTTAGCTTAGTATTACTGATTTCTTTCCAGGTTGGTATCCTATCACTTTACACTCCTTTATGTCATCACTTGGTATGTTAAGATGAAGATGGTCTTGGATGAGTTGCAAGGTGGATTGTTTACATGTTTCCTGTGTTATAGTTACTGGAAGATGTTTGCTGTTCACTACAACTGAGTCAGATAATTGTTGTTGGTTGAAGTGGTCTTGAAAATTGTTCATAACATCTGTAAGTTGTAAGTCCACTCTTTCTCTTTCATTCTTGATGTCGGTAATCAGGTGGGTAACTTGTTCTTTTAGGCGGTTGATGGAGTCCTCTGACTGGGTGTGGGTGATGGTTAGTTGGTTCAGTGCTGTTTGATTATTTTCTAGAGCAGTAATCCTGTCCATGCACTGTGTGTTGGTGGCTTGCAAGTCCTTAATTTCCCGGGTTAACGTATCATTGGACTCTTCCACATCCTGGCCACTTACATCCAACCCCATGGACTTCCCCAAAGACACAATTCTATCGTGTTTCTCGCCTTCTTTATCAAAGGGCTGGCACTCGGAATTTTCTTTGGCCCCATGGTGGCTTATTTAGCAGTCACACTCAATAAACAAGCACAAAAAACAATGGATTATTACGAAATGTTTCGGATGAACTTGCAGGGTAATGCTCACTCGACGAGAAACAAAGCCAGGCTGACTCAGAACGCATGGGATGCTTTGTGTGGGTGCGGGCAGGTGGACACGTTCGGTATGGCAGACCGACAAAAACCTAGGTGATGAATGAAAACTGGGACAAAATTTTGACGAAAAAAGTTGTTGAAAACCGAATTTGATGAAAACCAGGGCAAATGAAAACCGAGGTTCCACTGTATAGGGAAAACGATTAATCAGTTCCCATGAAAAAAAATCCTATTGTTATTGGCATATTATACATTGATGCGGTTGTATAAAATAATTTAAACACTGCTTAATACTAAAATATGTACAGTAATTTAAACACTGCTTAATACTAAAATACAATGGACCCTCAGTTTTCGTCGATAATTCTTTCCAGAATGCTGTTCGAGTGCTGTTACAGAACGAATTTGTTCCCATAAGGACGAATGTAAATTAGATTAGTCGTTTCAGACCCCCAAAAATACACTTACAAAAGCACTTACAAAAATACACTTACATAATTGTTCGAGTTGGGAGCTGTACAAAAACTGAGGGTCCACTGTACATACATGTACATAAATACAAAAGAATTAGATGAAATAAATGCAAATTTAACCTCACTTTACTTTGCTGAAAAGAGCACTACTAGGATAGTGCTGAGAAGGGAGGAGGAGGAAATGTTATTGTTTGGAAGGAGAGTCCCCTTCTCTTTTCTGTCTCTTTTTTCTATTTGGACCTGGTTGAAGCTCACCAGGTTTGTCCAAAAAACTTTGCTTCTGCCTTCTCCTCAGGATGTTTCGGAAATGTGACATTGTGTGGTCATTCCAGACAATGCTATTATGGCTTATTTGGGCTTTGTTGGGGTGGTACTTCTCTGCAAAGTTTTTGACGTCCATCCATTTGCCAAAGATTTCCTTGATTAATGAAGTTGGGGCTTCCTCTATCTCCTCTTCCGAGCCTGAAGAGAGTGCATCCATCTTAGTCTTGTATTCCTCCTTCTCAAGTTCCTGCAGCTCCTCAGTGGTCAGCTCTTCCCTGTGCCCCTCCACTAACTCCTCCACATCACTCACATCCAGACCCATGGACCTGCCCACAGAGACAATATCCTCCACTGTAGACACAGCCTCAAAGCCCTCAAAATCCCTTTCAGCCACTGCTTCTGGTCACAAATTCCTCCAAGCAGAGTTCATTGTTCTGTATGAAACTTCCTGCCAGGCTTTGTCAATGAGAGTTATGCAATGGGCGATAGTAAAGTGATCTTTCCAAAACTCTCTCAGGGTTACCTCTGTGTCAGAGGTTACTACAAATCACCTCTGGAATAGTGCTTTAGTGTAGAGTTTCTTTAAATTACTGATGACCTGCTGATCCATGGGCTGAATGAAAGGAGTCGTGTTAGGAGGGAAAAACTTTACAGTGATGAAGTCAAACTCTGGCAGCACATAGTCCTGCAAGCTTGGAGGGTGAGCTGGAACATTGTCCATTATGATGAGGGCCTTCAGAGGCAGGTTTGTCTCCTCTAAATAACTTTTTACACGGTGTCGTGACTTATTTTGACCCATACAAGTTCTAGCACGTGAGTCGTATTCCAAACAAAAGGTCGTATACCAAGCAAAAATTTTTGCATCCAAACAGGACGTATACCAAGTTGGACTTATTCCAAAGCGGGTGTATACCAAGGTACCACTGTAATAGTAATAATCTAAAAGGTTGGATGTTTGGACACTGAGATATAATGTTGCAGTATATGGCCCTGTATTAACACTTCTCTTTGATTTTGATTAGGGTGTCCCGTAGCTCGATCGCTAGCGCACTCAGCTCACACACTGAGGTTCGGGGTTTGAATCTCCTCTGGTACAGCTGGAAAACATTAGGGACATGTTTCCATAAGACACCTGCTGTCCCTGTCCCTGTTCACTCATCAGTTTAAAATGGGTACCTGGGTGTTAGTCGACTGGTGTGGGTCGCATCCTGGAACAAAACTGACCTAATTTGCCCAAAATGCTCAGCATAACAAGGAACTTTCTATATTGTAGGATGTATGTCATTGATGTCAGCTAGGCCTGTATATCACGTACATACATGTACTTGTAGTAAATAAAGATATTATTATTACTATTATTATTATAATAATATGGCCCTGTCTCATCCACACACTAGTGTATGGCCCTGTCTCGTCCACACACTAGTGTATGGCCCTGTCTCGTCCACACACTAGTGTATGGCCCTGTCTCTAGCTATGCTAAGACTGAAGTCTGGCTGTGTGGACAAAGGTTTTGAAATGTATCCCCTGAGGATACGTTTCAAGACCTACCATGGATACCCGAAACTGCAGATAATAGCGAACCCTATACAGCCTCTCCTCACTTAGCGACGTACTCATTTAATGATGACTCGGATTTACGACGGGCTCTCTGACCAGTATGCATACCTAAATAATGTATATTAGAGCTGATTTCCTCTATTCTGTTTATTACAACATACAGAAAATCCTAGAGGGATTAGTACCAAATCTGCACACGAAAATCATTCCCTATGAAAGCAAAAGACTCGGCAGGCGATGCAACATTTCCCCAATGAAAAGCAGGGGCGCCACTAGCATGATAAAGAGACAACACAATAAGTGTCAGGGGCCCAAGACTGTTCAACTGCCTCCCAGCATACATAATGGGAATTACCAATAGAGCCCTGGCTGTCTTCAAGAAGGCACTGGACAGGCACCTAAAGTTAGTACCTGATTAGCCGGGCTGTGGTTCGTATGTCGGTTTATGTGCAGCCAACAGTAACAGCCTGATTGATCAGGCCCTGATCCACCATGAGGCCTGGTCACAGACCGAGCCATTAGGGTGTTGACCCCCAAAACCCTCTCCAGGTATACTCCAGGTATACAGTACACTATTGTATAAACATTTAAAAATATACTAAAAATGTTATAAATGGTGCAAAGGTGACATTAAAACAATATCAAAGATGGTTGACACAAACCCACTACCATTATAGTATGCTCCTTGGTTAGCGACGAATTCGTTTACTGACGTGGTCTTAGGAGCGGAACCCCATCGCTAAACAAGGAGATGCTGTATACTATAAGTTGTTTTTTGTTTACATATGTATCTATGATAAAGTTTATTTGATAAATTATGCCCAATAAGTCGAGAATTAGCACTTTTTCACTGATGGGAAACACTTCACAGCTTCTCTTAGGCTTTAAAGAACTGCCATCATCACTACTTTTGTGCCTTATGGCCATTATTAAATAAAATTCAGTTATTTTCAGGTGACAGTAAACCATGGATAATTGAAACCACAGAAACTGAATCCACAGATATGGGGGTTAAGCAATAAGATTTTATTCAGATTTTTAACCCTGGAGGGTTAGCCACCCAGGATAACCCAAGAACAGCAGTGTGTCATTGAGGGACTGTCTGTCTTATTTCCACTGGAGTCCTCAATCTTGTCCCCCAGGATGTGACCCACACCAGTCGACTAACACCCAGGTACCTACTTGCTTGCTAGGTGAATGAGACAACAGGTGTAAGGACACACGCCCAATGTTTCTATCCTTGCCAGGGACCAAACCACAAACACTTAGCGTGTGAAGCGAGAGCTTTGCCTACCAGGCCATGGGTCACTGTATAGAATATTATACAGTGGACCCCCGAGTTACGAGCACCTCGGAAATCGTACAATTATGTAAGTGTAATATTGTAAGTGCTTTTGTAAGTGTATTTTTGGGGGTCTGAAATGGACTAACCTACTTGACATTATTCCTTAAGGAATGGCACTTGAGCAGCCTTCTGGAATGAATTATGCTCGTAACTTGGGGGTCCACTGTATACAGTGGTCCCTCGGTTTTCGTGCATCTCCAAACTTGAACATTTATGTAAGTGTATTTTCGTAAGTGCTGTTGCAAGTGTATTTTTGGGGGTCTGAAATATACTAACCTATGTGACATTATTTCTTAAGGAAGTAAATTCGTTCGGTAATGGCACTTGAGCAACATTCTGGAATGAATTTTCGGCGAAAACCGAGGGACCACTGTATATTACATATCATTTTTTTTATTTTGATCTCTGAATAAGAGATTAAAGTGTATTATTGGTGATGGGGACCTCAGTGGAAATTAGTTCCATTGTTTGAATTTAGTGAATCATTCTAGGTTAAATCATAATATTTTTTTCTAAAAAAATATGCCTATAATAATAACTTTTTTCTTAATGCAGTCCTAGTGTGAATTTATAATACAGGATGTGTGGGGGTGGTTTAGCAGCCAGTCAGCAGTGGGAACAAATGTCTCTGTGGTAGCATCTCAGCCGACAGCAGCATTTGTCCTGCAGTTTATTGTTTCCTCGTCAGTCTGAAGCTGACTCGTGTGTTGCCCCCCACACAAACTCTGCATTATTTACCATTCATAACTACATTTGTGATTAAATTACATCACCTTTTGTGTTACCAAGTCATCATGGCCCCCAAAGTGTGCAGTAAACAGGCAATATCTCTGAAAATCAAGCAAGAGATTGTGAATAAGCATGATAAAGGAATAAGGATTAGTGCATTGGTGAATGAGTATGGCTTTCCACAATCAACCATCTCTACTATTATCAAGCAAAAAGAAATTATAAAGAATATTAAAGTGGCTGACGAATCTAAGCTAGTGAAAAAAGGCAGAGAAATTATCATAGAGATGGAAAGACTGTTGTTATTGTGGATAAGAGAGAAGCAGATGAAGGGAGATACAGTGCCTGCAAGTTATATCTGTGAGCGTGCAAGACAAATTTATGATGAATTAAAACAGGATTCACCTTCAATTACTGATGCTACTCCATTTGATGATTTTAAAGCTAGCAAAGGGTGGTTTGAGGGTTTCAAGAAAAGGGCCGATATTAAAAGTGTTGTGAGACATTGTGAGGCTTCCAGTGCTGATAAGGAAGCTGCTGAGGCTTTTCACCACCACCCCACCAACTCTTCAAATCCAAGGTACAGTAAAAGTTGCACTTCTGAGGTCTTGGAATGAATTACCATAAAACCATGTATTTTGTAATTTGGGTCATGATAGTTTTGAGATACAATATGTCTTCTAGAATGGATTAATATCGTAACTCAAGGCACCACTATACTGTGCAAAATGACTGAAATTTAAACTTGATAAACCTTATCAAAAAGTGTTCGCCTGACTTGCAGCTTGATGTCCCACATACAGTCAATAAACTTTAAAGTCAAGTTGGTTATCCCACATAGCTTTTGATCTCTTAGTGTCATACAAGAACTATTGATATGGATGTGGTGTTTTGTTGTCCCTCTGCAAGAATAGCTTGTTTATTTACATCATTATGGACACAGAATTTTAATTTATGTCTTAAGATATTCACAAAATTCACAATGCAAATCTGCCAAAAACTTGCACTTAGGAGAGAAATCTTATGATGGTGTTTCAGTTGGTCTCAGACCATTATCAAGCCACAACTTTTGACTGGAACAGTGGTCCATGACAGGCCAAAATACTGTATCATCATAAGGTTCCTTTTCCTCGGTTTGGATTTTAGGTGAATAAAATGGCAAATTCAAGTCCAATGTTGTATAGTTATGAAGACTACAATATAGTACTTACAGAATGTTAGGTAGTTATAGTGAGATTCGAGTAAGCCTGTGTTTGCATGTTAACCCATAATTGTTCAGCACTGGTTGGAATGTCAGTAATAAGAAGGTTCTGAAGTCATTTATTTACTGTAATTTTTCTTAACGTTTATTTAATGTAATTTTTCTCAACATTTATTTGCTGTAATTATTCTTAACAGAATATTAAAATATATCAAGATGAATGATGGAATGGTATCATTATCATGGGATAATCACAGAGCAACATTCTTTCACTTCCTCTCAACACTCAGGAAAAAGGCAAGTTATAAAAACCATTGTATATTTTTATCTTTACTCTGTTGTTGGAATCTTTATATTAAAATACAGTGGACCCCCGAGTAACGAGCACCCCGGAAATCGTACAATTATGTACGTATAATATTGTAAGTGCTTTTGTAAGTGTATTTTTGGGGGTCTGAAATAGACTAACCTACTTGACATTATTTCTTAAGGGAGTAAATTCGTTCGGTAATGGCACTTGAGCAGGCTTCTAGAATGAATTTTGCTCGTTACTCGGGGGTCCACTGTAAGTGAATGTTACTAATTATCAATTTAAGATAAAATACAGTGGAATCTCGGTTTTTGTCATTAATTCGTTCCAGAAAGTCTGGCGAAAACCAAATTTGACGAAAACTGAAGCAATATTTCTCATAAGAAATAATGAAAATCCAATTAATCCGTTCCAGACACCCAAAAATATTAACAAAAAATACATTTTATAGAGAGTAACTATAGTTTTACATACAGAAAACAATGAGAAATAAATATAAAGGACTAATGAAATGGATTAATGAACATTTAATATCAATTTTACTTATATTGAAGACTCTTGTTGGCGTATGGAAAACACGAGGAGGGGAGAGGGAGGAGGGGAGGTTATTGGTTGGAAGGGAAATTCCCTTTCATAAGGACTTCAGGTATCAAGTCCCTATCCGGGGTTACTTCCCTTCTTTGTCTTTTACTGGCACTAGACCCATGTCGCACAAAAAATCTGTCCAGAGAGGTCTGTTTCTGGCGTCTCTTTAAGATTTACCTAAAATGGGACAAGGCATTGTCATTGAACATGTTGCAGACACAGCTTGCAACAGCTTTGTTAGGGTGATATTTCTCCACAAAACTTTGCAACTCACTCCACTTTGCACACATGTCCTTAATCACTGAAGAAGGCACATTCTCCTCTCTCTCTTCCTTCTCTTCTGAAGCAATTTTCCCAGCTGCGATCTGTTGTTGTTCCAGTTGAAGGTGTTGCAGCTCTTTAGTGGTTAGCTCTTCCCTGTGGTTGTCCACCAACTCTTCTACATCCTCGCCACTCACATCCAACCCCATGGACTTCCCCAAAGCCACAATAGATTCCACAACAGGTTTCTCGCCTTCTTTATCAAAGGGCTGGCACTCAGAACTTTCTTTGGCCTTATGGTGGCAATAAGCAGTCACACTCAATAAACAAACACAAAAAAACAATGGATTATTATGAAATGTTTCGGATGAACACGCAGGGTAAAGCTCACTCGAGGAGAAACAAAGCCAGACTGACTCAGATCACATGGGATGCTTTGTGTGGGCGTGGGCAGGTGGACACATTCGGTACAGCGGACCGACAAAAACCGAGGTGATGAACGAAAACTGGGACAAAATTTTGATGAAAAAAGTAATTGAAAACTGAATTTGACGAAAACCAGGGCAAACGAAAACAGAGGTTCCACTGTAATCTAAAGAATGACCTTTTATCTTGATACATTTGTATACTAGTACAAGTATTTATTTAAATGAGGATATTTATGATTATTGCTTCAAAGAAATAGGGTTGTTGTATGAGCCATGAAGTAATCCCTATATAAAATAAATTATTTATTGCAATCCCTAATTATTTAATTTATTTTAATTTTTTGTTTGACAGTTCTTGGAAGATTATTATTTATTATCTTCATTCATTTATTCTTATTCCTGCAATGTTATTAACATCTGTAATTGCATTTGTAACAAGAAAATTAAATTTGCACAAATATTTAAAATAAAAGTAATTGCAGAAATGTGAGGAAAAGGACACTTGTGTACAGATCAGAATATTTACTTTAACCCTTTCGGGGTCGGTGCCATACTAGTACGTTTTACGAGCAGGGGTTGGTGCCGTACTAGTACGCCCAAATTCTAGCAGCCTCAATTTAAGCAGAAAACGTCTGGTAGGCATACATATGAAAGAATGGGTCTGTGTGGTCAGTGTGTGCAGTATAAAAAAAATCCTGCAGCACACACTGCATAATGAGAAAAAAAAACTCTGACCGTTTTTTTCGATTAAAACAGCAACTTTGCAGTCGATTTTCGTATGGTATTTATTGATGTATTCTCGTTTTCTTGGTCTCATTTGATAGAATGGAAGATATATTACAGAAATAGGGATGATTTTGATTGGTATGACAATAACAAGTACAGTGGTACCTCGAGTTACGATATTTTTTCGTTCGAGAATGCTGTTCAAGTGCCATTACCAAACGAATTTATCCCCATAAGGAATAATGTAAAATAGACTAGTCCTTTTACACCCCCAAAAATATACTTACAAAAGCATTTAAAAAAATAAACTTACATAAAAGGGCGATTTTGGGGACCATCGTAACTCGAGTTACCACTGTACCTTGAAATTGAGCTCAAAATAGCGAAAATGTTCGATTTTTGACGATGTTCAAGAGTAAACAAATCACACCATGCGTCCAATACACATCAACTGGCGAGTCTTATATTCATGCACAAATGCTCTGATATTATTTATACCATTTTTACAATGATGCAGTTGTATACATAACAGTAAATCTTCTATTTTTGTGTGAGAATAAAAATTCAAAATGGAAAGCAAAAGTAATGGAACAGGGGCCTGGAGACGTGGCTAATGAACAGAGAACATGTTATTTTAGTGCCAGGAATGTCTGCCTTGTTTACTCTGGACCCTATTTTGAAATTGGCATTGTTTGAAATTTGTGTGAAATTGGAAAATTGCCATTTTCTGACCACTATTTTGGGTAGATGAAATTGGTAAATAGGCGGTTTCTTGTAGTCAATCGATAGAAGAAATGGAGTTCTAGCGAAATAGCTATAATTTTAGGAGACTGAAACATTGGAATTTGTCGAAAATAGGGCTCGAAGTGGGTGAAATCGCCGATGCGTCAGTGTCATAGATACCGCGAACTTCGCGAAAGCATAATTCCGTTAGTTTTCGATCAAATTTCATAATTTTTGTGGCGTTATGATTGGAAAAAGATTCTCTATCATTTCATAAAAAATAATTTTTTTTTCCAAAAATTTTCGACCCCAGGAACACGTTTCCGAGAAGGCCTGTCGACCCCCAAAGGGTTAATAAATGTCCTGAATTGTGCACAAGTGTTCTATTCTACAGTTTGTCGGTATCATCATACCATTTACAATCAATTGCAGAAATATCTACCATACCCTTCTGGGGGTGCCTTAATCCAAGGAAATGTAACTACCTTTCCCTTTCTTCCATCAATCCTGATTACTTCCCATTCTGCAGATGCTGTATAACCCCTTCAGGTTCAGCTCTTGCCCATGATTACAATAATAGCCAATATAGAAATTATTCATTTATTAGTGATAAATGCGTGTACTGTACAGAAGCATTAGCATATGGTCTTCAGTTTGCTTAACAAGATTTCATTTTATACAGTGGTACCCCGACTTACGATATTTTTTCATTCCAGAATGCTGTTCAAGTGCCATTACCAAACGAATTTATCTCCATAAGAAATGATGTAAAATAGACTAGTCCTTTTAGACCCCCAAAATTACACTTACAAAAGCATTTAAAAAAATCAACTTACATAAAAGGGTGTGTTTGGGGACCATCGTAAGTCGGGGTACCACTGTATGCTGTTTTCAGGTACATAACCTTATGTTATTTGAGACTTCACTGTATACATAGGGCCGGGACAGTACCGGCTAATCATTCACTGTATACATATAGGTACAGTGGTACCTTGATACAATGGACCCTCACTATTCGAACACTCCAAAACTCGCCCTTTTATGTAAGTTTATTATTGTAAGTGCTTTTATAAGTGTATTTTTGGGGTCTGAAATAGACTACTCTAATTTACATCATTCCTTATGGGAATAAATTCATTTGGTAACAGCACTTGAACAGTATTCTGGAATGAGGGTAAGTTTTGGAGTGTTCGAATAGCGAGGGTGCACTGTATTTAAACTTAATCCGTTCCAGGAGGCTGTTTGAATAGCGAGTTGTATGAATATTGAATCAATTTTCCTATAAGAAATAATGTAAATTGGATTAATCTGTTCCAAACCCCCAAAAATTACAAATTATAAAACATTTTTAGTGAAAATATTGCTTATTTAACCCTTTGACTGTCGAAAAAAAAAATTCTTATCAAAATGTTAAGATTAACTTGCTGAGTGTTTAAATCCTAAAAAAAAAAAATTGCAATCAGTACTTACTGAGATATAGAGGTGTAAAGTTGGCAGAAAATGAGCTGTGTATGGCAACAGCGGCGAATGCCGCTCACCCAGTACACTTATATTTACGCACATTCGAAGGTTTCTTGTATTTTCCAATTTTTTTTTTCCAAGTAACTTATGTGGCCTGTGAGACCAAAGTAAGGTGCAATGTACATATATACACTCGTTGTATGCAACACAATAACCGCACAAAAATTATTATCATTATATTATTTACAAAACTTGTTTACACAAACCAACAATACAAACATTTTTTTATTACTAATGTTCTATAATATATATACACATAGGTATATAATGACTGGACACTTTCCTACAACTGCTATTAGCATCTGGAAGCTTGGTGCTGTGTGTGTGTGTGTGTGTGTGTGTGTACTCACCTAGTTGTGGTTGCAGGGGTCGAGTCATAGCTCCTGGCCCTGCCTCTTCACTGGCCGCTACTGGGTCACTCTCCCTGCGCCATGAGCTTTATCATACCTCTTCTTAAAGCTATGTATGGAGCCTGCCTCCACTACATCACTTCCTAAACTATTCCACTTCCTGACCACTCTGTGACTGAAGAAATACTTCCTAACATCTCTGTGATTCATCTGAGTCTTCAACTTCCAACTGTGTCCCCTTGTTGCTGTGTCCCATCTCTGGAACATTCTGTCTTTGTCCATCTTGTCAATTCCTCTCAGTATTTTATATGTCATTATCATGTCCCCCCTATCTCTCCTGTCCTCCAGTGTCGTTAGGTCGATTTCCCTTAACCTCTCCTTGTAGGACATACCCCTTAGCTCCGGGACTAGTCTTGTTGCAAACCTTTGCACTTTCTCTAGCTTCTTTACGTGCTTGGCTAGGTGTGGGTTCCAAACTGGCGCTGCATACTCCAGTATGGGCCTAACATACACAGTGTACAGGGTCCTGAACCATTCTTTGTTAAGATGTCGGAATGCTGTTCTTAGGTTTGCTAGGCGCCCATATGTTATTTGGTTGATGTGCGCCTCAGGAGATGTGCCTGGTGTTATACTCACCCCAAGATCTTTTTCCTTGAGTGAGGTTTGTAGTCTCTGGCCCTCTAGGCTGTACTCCGTCTGCGGTCTTCTTTGCCCTTCCCCAATCTTCATGACTTTGCACTTGGTGGGGTTGAACTCCAGGAGCCAATTGCTGGACCAGGCTTGCAGCCTGTCCAGATCCCTTTGTAGTTCTGCCTAGTCCTCGTCCGATTGAATTCTTCTCATCAACTTCACATCATCTGCAAACAGGGACACTTCAGAGTATATTCCTTCCGTCATGTCGTTCACAAATACCAGAAACAGCACTGGTCCTAGGACTGACCCCTGTGGAACCCCACTCATCACCGGCGCCCACTCTGACACTTTGCCACGTACCATGACTCGCTGCTGTCTTCCTGACAGGTACAGTCATCCCTTGGTTTTCAATTTTAATCCGTTCCAGATATATCAGCTAAAACCAAAATCGGTGAAAACCAAAACTATTTTCCCCATAAGAAATAATGGAAATTCAATTAATCCGTTCCAGAAACCCAGAAGTTTGGAAAAAAATAAAATTTGGGGCCTTAAAGATAGATTTACATGCACAAATGAATGAACTCTATGTGGCACTTACCTTTATTGAAGACTGATGTTGCTGGATGGAAGAGAGGGAGGAGGGGAGAGGGAAGAGACCCTATTATTTGGAAGGGGAATCCCCTTCCATAAGGAATTTAGGTACCAAGTCCTTATCCGGGGTCACTTCCCTGCATGCCTGCTACACTCCCTCCCTGCCTTCTACACTCCCTGCATACCTGCTATACTCCCTGCATACCTGCTACACTCCCTGCATACCTGCTACACTCCCTGCATACCTGCTACACTCCCTGCATACCTGCTACACTCCCTGCATACCTGCTACACTCCCTGCATACCTGCTACACTCCTGCATACCTGCTACACTCCCTGCATACCTGCTACACTCCTGCATACCTGCTACACTCCCTGCATACCTGCTACACTCCCTGCATACCTGCTACACTCCCTGCATACCTGCTACACTCCCTGCATACCTGCTACACTCCCTGCATACCTGCTACACTCCCTGCATACCTGCTACACTCCCTGCATACATGCTACACTCCCTCCATACCTGCTACACTCCCTGCATACCTGCTACACTCCCTGCATACCTGCTACACTCCCTGCATACATGCTACACTCCCTGCATGTCTGCTACACTCTTAAACTCCATCGTGTTTCTCACTTTCTTTACCAAAGGACTGGCACTAGGAGCTTTCTTTGGGCCCATGGTAGCTTATTTAGTAGTCACACACAATAATCAAGGGCCAAAAACAATGAATTGTTAATAAATGTTTTGTATGAACTCCTGGGATGATGTTCACTCAAACATAAACAATGCTACACTGCGTGACAATGTCCGTGGGTGGCGGTCTAGCGGGCTTTGTATGTGCGGGGCACTGGTGGACAGGTTCCGTACCATCAGTGAAAACTGAGACAATCAGTGAAAACTGAGACAATTTTTCCATGAAAAAAGTGATTGAAAACCAAAATCGGTGAAAACTGAGACAATTGAAAACCAAGGGATGACTGTATTCCCTGATCCATTGTAGTGCCTTCCCTGTTACCCCTGCCTGGTCCTCCAGCTTCTGCACTAGCCTCTTGTGTGGAACTGTGTCAAATGCCTTCTTACAATCCAAGAATATGCAATCTACTTACCCCTCTCTCTCTTGTCTTATTGCTGTCACCCTGTCGTAGAACTCCAGTAGGTTTGTGACACAGGATTTCCCGTCCCTGAAACCGTGTTGGCCGTCGTTGATAAGCTCATTCCTTTCTAGGTGCTCCACCACTCTTCTCCTGACTATCTTCTCCATGACTTTGCATACTATACATGTCAGTGACACTGGTCTGTAGTTTAGTGCTACATTCCTATCTCCTTTTTTAAAAATTGGAACTACATTTGCTGTCTTCCTTACCTCAGGTAGTTGCCTTGTTTCGATAGATGTGTTGAAGATTGTTGTTAGGGGTACACATAGCTCCTCTGCTCCCTCTCTCAGGACCCATGGAGAGATGTTATCCGGCCCCATCGCCTTTGAGGTATCTAGCTCGCTTAGTAGCCTCTTCACTTCCTCCTCAGTTGTGTGTATTGTGTCCAGCACCTGATGGTGTACCCTACCTCTCTGCCTTTCTGGAGGCCCTTCTATCTCCTCTGTAAACACCTCTTTGAATCTCATGTTGAGCTCCTCACACACTTCGCGGTCATTCCTTGTGACCTTCCCTCCTTCCTTCCTCAGCCTGATCACCTGGTTCTTGACTGTTGTCCTCCTCCTGATGTGGCTGTACAGCAGCTTTGGGTCAGATTTGGCTTTCGCTGCTATGTCATTCTCATACTGTCTTTGGGCCTCCCTTCTGACCTGTGCATATTAATTTCTGGCCCTACGACTGCTCTCCTTATTCTCCTGGGTTCTTTGCCTTCTGTACCTCTTCCATTCCCTTGTACACTTGGTTTTGGCTTCCCTGCACCTTTGGGTGAACCATGGGCTCATCCTGGCTTTTTCGCTTCTCCTGTTACCCTTGGGTATGTGTGTGTGTGTGTACTCACCTAGTTGTACTCACCTAGTTGTGGTTGCAGGGGTCGAGTCACAGCTCCTGGCCCCGCCTCTTCACTGGCTGCTACTGGGTCACTCTCCCTGCGCCATGAGCTTTATCATACCTCTTCTTAAAGCTATGTATGGAACCTGCCTCCACTACATCGCTTCCCAAACTATTCCACTTCTCGACCACTCTGTGACTGAAGAAATACTTCCTAACATCTCTGTGATTCATCTGAGTCTTCAACTTCCAACTGTGTCCCCTTGTTGCTGTGTCCCATCTCTGGAACATTCTGTCTTTGTCCACCTTGTCAATTCCTCTCAGTATCTTATATGTCGTTATCATGTCCCCCCCTATCTCTCCTGTCCTCCAGTGTCGTCAAGTCAATTTCCCTTAACCTCTCCTCGTAGGACATACCCCTTAGCTCCGGGACTAGTCTTGTTGCAAACCTTTGCACTTTCTCTAGCTTCTTTACGTGCTTGGCTAGGTGTGGGTTCCAAACTGGTGCTGCATACTCCAGTATGGGCCTAACGTACATAGTGTACAGGGTCCTGAACGATTCTTTATTAAGATATCGGAATGCTGTTTTTAAGTTTGCTAAGCGCCCATATGCTACAGCAGTTATTTGGTTGATGTGCGCCTCAGGAGATGTGCCTGGTGTTATACTCACCCCAAGATCTTTTTCCTTGATTGAGGTTTGTAGTCTCTGGCCCCCTAGACTGTACTCCATCTGCAGTCTTCTTTGCCCTTCCCCAATCTTCATGACTTTGCACTTGGTGGGGTTGAACTCCAGGAGCCAATTGCTGGACCAGGCTTGCAGCCTGTCCAGATCCTTTTGTAGTTCTGCCTGATCCTCATCCGATTGAATTCTTCTCATCAACTTCACATCATCTGCAAACAGGGACACTTCAGAGTCTATTCCTTCTGTCATGTCGTTCACAAATACCAGAAACAGCACCGGTCCTAGGACTGACCCCTGTGGAACCCCACTCGTCACCGGCGCCCACTCTGACACCTCACCACGTACCATGACTTGCTGCTGTCTTCCTGACAGGTATTCCCTGATCCACTGTAGTGCCTTCCCTGTTACCCCTGTCTGGTCCTCCAGCTTCTGCACTAATCTCTTGTGTGGAACTGTGTCAAACACCTTCTTACAGTCCAAGAATATGCAATCTACCCACCCCTCTCTCTCTTGTCTTACTGCTGTCACCCTGTCGTGTGTGTGTGTGTGTGGGGAGGGGGGGATGTCTAAATATGCTGAGTCAAGGTGGGGCTGTTGTCAAAATGACATATTATACCATCAATCACTACTCTTACTGCCTGTCAACACCCTTGGGGTCCCATGCCTTATTCCCCACCATCCTTCATTCTTTCCTACCTACCTTCCTTCCTTTCTTCTTCTTTCTTTCCTCTCATCTCTTCCTTCCTTTCTTTCTTTCTTCCTTTCTTACTTCTGCTTTCCTTCCTCTCATCTCTTCCTTCTTTTCTTTCTTCCTTCATTCCTTTCTTTCTTCCTTCCTTTCTTACTTCTTCTTTCCTTCCTCTCATCTCTTCCTTCCTTTCTTTCTTTCTAACTTACCCCTTCTCTCTAAAATCTTTGAAAAATTAATTCATAGACAAATATATTCCTACCTCACCTCCAACAATGTACTCAACCACTGTCAATTTGGATTCAGGCCTAATAAAAATACAAATGATGCCATTATACACATGTTAGAAATAATTTACACCACCCTTGAGAAAAAAGAAATCCCAGTGGGAATCTTCATTGATTTACGTAAAGCTTTTGATACAGTTGACCATGATCTGTTACACCTAAAATTATCACACTATGGTATAAGATGACACTCCCTCAACTACCTAAAATCACACCTTAGCAACAGAAACCAATATGTGTACACAAATGGAGCTAGCTCCACCTCGCAAACTATTACCGTAGGTGTCCCACAGGGAAGTGTTCTTGGCCCACTACTCTTTCTCATTTACATTAACGACCTACTAAATGCATCTCAACTACTCAAACCCATACTTTTTGCAGATGACACTACATACGTTATCTCGCACCCAAGCCCAGATACACTAGCCAACACTGCAAATACTGAATTGCAGAAAATATCTACCTGGATGATGACCAACAAACTTACTCTCAATATTGATAAAACCTATTTTATCCAGTTTGGGAACAGAGCTACAAATGCACCACTTAACATAATGATAAATGGGTCCCCTATCACAAAACTCACAGAGGGAAAATTCTTAGGAATCCATCTTGACAGTGGCCTCAAATTTCAGACACATATACAACAAATTTCCAAGAAAGTGTCAAAGACCGTGGGAATACTATCCAAGATACGGTACTATGTTCCACAACCAGCTCTCCTTACCCTATATCACTCATTCATTTACCCCTACCTCACCTATGGAATCTGCACATGGGGCTCTACATCAATAACTCATCTCAGACCACTAATAACACAACAAAAGGCAGCAGTTAGAATGATAACAAATTCACACTCCAGACAACATACTCCACCAATATTCAAAAACCTAAACTTACTCACCATACAAGACATCCATACTTTTTACTGTGCCTATTACATACATAGAACACTCTATGCAAATATTAACCCACCACTCAAACTTCTCCTTACCAATTTTAACAGGACACATGACCATAACACTAGACACAGATCACTCCTCGATGTTCCCGTGTCCATCTAACACTATGTAAAACTCAATGCATATAAAAGGCACGAAAATTTGGAATTCATTACCTGTCATTGCCAAAAAAACCCTGCCTGTACCCCAATTCAAAACGATGCTAAAAAACCACCTTCTCACCCAAAGCTAAATGCTCAATATCAAACATTCCCAACAAAGTAGAATAATCACTTAATGTAAAAACCTGACTAATCAATTGAATGTAAAACCTGTTATGAATAATACATACTAAGCTAACTATTTCCACAACATTTACATTATAATGACTACGTAAACTGTAACTGCAATGCAATTTATTGTTTTAAATTGTTATCTCACTCAATTAGTTGCATTGCTACAATTAATTGATATGTTCAACTTATATTCAAACTTTATAACTTAGATATGCAATTATACTTATTTTATAAATTATCAACCATAACTTTTTACCATGTAGTCTAGAATTAAGTAGTCCTAAGAATGCCCGCAATGCACAGCATATTAGGGGCTTTTGGCATGTACATCTCATTAATAACTATGTAATAACTATGTAATAACTATGTATAACTATGTCTACCATGTATCATTGTACCATGTCTCAATAAAGTATTATTATTATTATTATTATTATTATTATTATTATTATTATTATTCCTTCATTCCTTCCTTTCCTCTTCCTTCCTTCCTCTCATCTCTTCTTTCCTTCCTCTCATCTTTTCCTTCCTTACTTACTTTCTTTCTTCCTTCATTCCTTCTGGTATCCTGGGCATTGCTTTCAGTCACAAACTCCTCAAAACCATGAAATTCATCTTTAGAGACACTTCCATGTTAGAGCTATCACTGGGGAAGAGAAGAGTCCCAGATTCGCCAGGGAGTCAGATATTTCTTACCGCTAGGCATGCTGAACATGGACTACTGAAATGGTGTTCCCACAATGCACCACTGGCTCCCCGATTTTTTTTTATACTGCGCACACTGACAATGGAGACCCATTCTCTCACATGTGGGCCTACCAGCTTTCTCCTGCTTGATTTGAAGCCGCTAGAATTTACGCGTATTAATACGTCAGAAACATTGGCTCGTAAGACGTATATATATGACCGAAACAGTCAAAGGGTTAAACCTGTAAAATAATATATGCATGCATAAAATCATACATGAAAACTATAAAAACATTAAATACATGAAATAGTAAATGAAAATTTAACTGCACTTTACCTTTACCGAAGAGGGGTGATGGCCTAAGAGGAAGGTTGAGAGATGTTATTGTTTGGAAAGGGTGTCACCTTCCATAAAAACACCAGGTAACTGTCTGTTTGGTGTTTTTTCTCTTTTCTGTCTCTGTGCAATAGCACATGAAAATGATGGAGATTCACTAGCATTAGATTTTTTTTCTTTGCTAAAGAAGCTGTCCATTGTTGTCTGCTTTTGACGACTTTTCAGAATTTTTCTAAAGTGGTCAACAACATTGTCATTGAACAGGTTGATGCTTCTATTCACAACAGTAATGTTAGGATGCTATTTTTTCACCAGGCTTCAATGGTAATAAAGTTCCTTAATTTATGCAGTAGAAATGTTGCCCTTACTGCTTCCCTTCTCCGAAGAAGAAGAAATTTCCTCATCCACTTCTTGCTACTCCTTGTGTGGGTCTTGAAGTTCTTCTGTGGTAATCTCATTCTTGTGATCCTCCACCAACTCCTCTACATCCTCAATGTCCATTTCCAAACCCATAGACTGGCCCAGAAAAACAATATCCTTCACTACAGTCTCTGTCTCAAAGCCTTCAAAATCTCTGAGTGACACACAGTTTGGCCAAAATTTCTTCCATGCAGAGTTCATTGTCCTGAAAGAAACTTTCCCTCAGGCTTTGTCTGTTACCCTTAAACACTGGAGGATATTAAAATGGTTTTCCAAAATTCTGTAAAGGTAAGATCTTTTTCAGAGGTCACTTCAAAGAACCTTTTAAACAGTGCTTTTGTGTAAAGTTTCTTAAAATTGGAAATTACCTGCTGGTCAATGGGTTGGATAAGAGGAGTGGTGTTAGGGGGTAAGAATTTCACTTTAATGAACCTGTATTCATCCACTAAATTTTCCTCCTAGCCTGGAGGGTGAACAGGAGCATTGTCCATTATCAGAAGTGCCCTTAATGGTAAGTTTTTTTCCACAAGGTACTGTTCACACTTGGGACAAACACTTCATGTATCCACTCAGTGAAGATTTGCCTTGTTACTCAAGCTTTACTATTAGCCCTCCACATTACGCTGAATTTACTTTCTATCACATTATTTTTCTTAAACACCCTTGGATTTTCATAGTGGTAGACTAGCAACTGTTTAATTTTGCAGTCCCCACTAGCATTACCACAAAGAGTGTTAGCCTGTCTTTTATGGGCGTGTGTCCAGTTAATGATTTTTCTTCTTGTGTAATGTAGGTTCTCTTAGGAATTATTTTCCAAAAGAGGCCAGTTTCATCACAATTAAAACTTGTTGAGGAATAAATCCCTCAATGTCTACATAGGTTTTAATTCCTTAACAAACTTTTGAGCCTCATCTTTGTTAGCACTGGCAGCCTCCCCATACTGTACTACAATATAAATTCCACTCTTTTTAAACCTATCAAACCAGCCACTACTTGCCTTAAATTCATCACTTTCAGCACTGTTTTCCAGGATGTCTCACCTAAGATTACTACATAACTGCTTTGCTTTTTCACAAATTATTGTTTCAGAAACACTGTCAATGGCAAATTGTTTTATGTTAATCCACACTAACAAAAGTTTTTCCATTTCTTCAGTTATCTGTGACCTTTTCACAGTAAGAATTTTCACTCCTTTCGACACATCAGCCCCTTTTATTACCTCATTATTTTTCAATTTGAATGATGTGGTGGATTTTGCCATATCATGTTGAGTGGTCACGTCCGACGCATGTGTTCCACTTTCCCACTTCGCAATGAGTTCTTTTTTTCACTTTAATTGTTGTTCTCACTGCTTTCCTTTTAGGCTTGTTTGGATCACTACTCTTTTTTTGGGGGCCATGATTACTTATTTTCAATGAAAATATTTAAAAAACACCACAGAATAACAATGAAATACCAAAAAGTTCATGGAGCTTGTACGAATGATGCTTAACGAATGAAAGCTGACAAGAGACTTGAGCGCGTGATACTTTGTTTTTGTTGAACTTCGTCCAGATGGACTGTTTTGTTTAGGTTGAATATCAGGGCATCATCTGAATACCGAGTCAAATTTTTCTCGAAGTTGTGTGAATATAGGGATGTACGAATATTGAGGTTCCACTGGATATGAAAAAATACCAGAATTGCTGAGTGCGTACATGTGCTTACACACATATTTTCAAAGGGGTTAGAAAGAAGAATGAAGGAAAGCACATTTTATAGGTTAATAGGTGAGGTGACTCCCAAAGTTTAAGTTCAATCATAAGAAGAATGGAGAACTGCAAGAGGCCTCCTTGCCCATGCTAGGCAGCTTGATAAAAGCATAGGAACAGGTTAGGGCTGCAGTGGCCTACTGGCTTGCAGTAGTAGACCATGCAGTTTTAATCTACTATTAGCTCTATTGTAAAGCCTATAATAGGAGTAGTAATAGGTTATCAAATGAACTGAAAAGAGAGTAAGGGACTTAGCCAGACTCACTATTTAAGTAAAATCACAAACAAGACATTGTAAACCATAGCTCAGTCAACAAGTCAACTATTCAACCTCTAAAAGGAATAACAAAAATGAGTAAGCAGAATATCTAGACTCTGTAAGGATAAAGGGATGCTTGATAGCATAAATTCCTAATTCAAATATTTTTAACAAATGTAAAGATTATATTCTTTGTCAAAGAAACAATTGTTTGAAATGTTACCACATTCTTTAATTTATTGTTGCACATTTCTCATGTTTTATATCTTGTTCATTTTATCACTTCTAATACATTCCTAAATATTTTGTATTCCTTTTCCATTCCAGGTTGTCATGATAAAAGTACATAACTAGATTAATATTTAGCTTGGTTTAGAATGTACTGTATACTATATGCATACTTCTTTGTTTAATTACTGGATAAATAACCTAACCTTTTAGGGAGTCTTGTAGCTCAGTAGCGCACTCAGCTCACACTTTGAGTGTCTGTGGTTCGATCCCCAGTAAGGGTGGAAACATTGGTTAGGTTTCTTTAAGACACCTGCTGTCCCTGTTCACCTAGCAGCAAAGTAGGTACCTGGGTGTTAGCCAAATGATGTGGGTCACATCCTGAAGACAAAATTAACCTAAGTTGCTTGAAATGCTCTGCTTAACCAGGGGCTTTCTATATATGTAGTATGTCATTGAAGTCAGCTAAGTCTGTACAAGTTGTATCATGTACTTGTAGAAATAAAGATGATTATTATTATAGAAAATGTCAAAAAATATTTATCAAATACTTATTAATGCTTTTTCCAATGTGCAGGAGAGATATGCAGATGTGACGGTAGCATGTGATGGGAAGTTCTATAAAGTACACAAGTTAGTATTATCAGCAAGTAGTGAATATTTTGAGAAAATGTTTGAAAACACCCCATGTAAACACCCAGTTATTGTGTTGAAAGATATACAAACTGATGAACTAGAAGCTCTCTTAAGCTACATGTATGAAGGAAGTGTGAGTGTAGCTAAGGAAGGTTTAACACGGTTAATTAAAGCAGCAGACATGTTGAGCATAAAAGGACTACCTGCTCCTGATGAAGCTTCCGTATCAGAAATATGTATTAAACGGGCAGCTCAGTTGCAAAATGCCTTGGACAATCAAAGTAGTCCACATTTGAAACGAAAACATGAAGAGAGCAACACATCTTTGCAAGGAACAGAAACCTCAACTGCACTTCCAACCTTCCCTGTAGTATCCCCATTACTTAGTGAATGTGAGAG
This sequence comes from Cherax destructor, assembly GCA_009830355.1. Classification (NCBI taxonomy): domain Eukaryota; kingdom Metazoa; phylum Arthropoda; class Malacostraca; order Decapoda; family Parastacidae; genus Cherax; species Cherax destructor. The sequence goes on along the minus strand of WNWK01008272.1, from coordinate 59,076 downwards.
CCAGCAGTCTACATTAAAAACACACACTGGCAGTCAGTGGATGAATCTAGTGTCTTCAGAAAGAAAGGGACAAACAGTAGCCCACCCTTTGGATGATTATACACCTAACACCCACAAAGAGCAAACAGTATCCCACTCAATGGGTGACTTTACAGTTATCACCCATAAGAAGGAAATGCTATCCCACTCAGTGGGTGACTACAGAGCTATCATCCACAAGAAGCAAACACTATCCAATCAACTGGCACTGGGTAACCATACTACTATCACTAAAGAGAAGCAAACACTAGTCCATCCACTAGAAGATGGACGGGCTGACCACACAGCTATCAACTTCTCACTAACTCCTCCCAAAGATGAGGTTTGTGAAATTGTAATTTATTTTTATGATATTTTAAACTTATTAACTTAGCTGGAATTTTCATATTTATTTCTTAGAAACTACAGGATGCACTTAATGTAGAGTTTGACTTGGATTGGTTTAAGTTGCTTTTTTTATTTCTTTTCAAGGTAACAGTGGATGAAATTGAAGTCAAAGAAGAAATAGTCGATTATGTAGACAACAGTAAAAATGATAATGTGAACTTGACGATAGACTATGGGTCTATAAGAAGTACAGACGATCCCACAAGCCGAATGTTATCCAAAAAATTTGAACCAGAAATCACTTCATCACAAGACAAAACACAGCCACTGCCAGGTGCTGTTGTAATGGCTTTAATGGGACACTCAGGCATGCAAGGTGTATGTATTCTACTTTTATTACAGTGAACCTGCTGTTTTCCTATATTATATGTGAATATAGTGGTACCCCGAGTTTCGTACAGCTCCCAACTCAAACAATTATGTAAGTGTATTATTGTAAGTGCTTTTGTAAGTGTATTTTTGGGGATCTGAATAATACCAGACATAATACCAGACATAAACATCTCTTTGACATTCCCCGTGTCCGACTAAATCTATACAAAAATTCAATGCGCATAAAAGGACCTAAAATCTGGAACTCCCTGCCTGAAAACTCTAGAACTGCAGACACAACCTCCATTTTCAAAAGCACCGTTAAAAAACATCTTATCTCACTTACGCACCCAACCGGTAGTTAACCATACGAAAACTACTTTATCTTGCACATATCCACAGCAAAATACACTTATTGATATCTGTGATTCTCCTTAATTTGCACATTACTAACCACAGCAAAATACACTTATTGATATCTGTGATTCCCCTTAATTTGCACAGTTCTAACCAAAATTCTAATACAACTATTGCTCCATAATACTTAAGCTAGTCATAAGTTTGCCTAAGATACTCCAATATAGAAACTATATTATGCCAATATATCACCTTTATCATTAATATATAAACTAATTGCTAACTTTTTATACTAATTGTTAAATTCTCAATGTTTAAATTCCAGTACCTAAATTTCGTAAACCTAACCTAACCTTACAATCTGTATATCCATTGTATAGCTATTGAGTAAGACCTATCATAAGACTGCCTGAAAAGCCTAGGCATACCTAGGCATATTATTGGCCATCTTGTAATATCAACTTTAATGTATAACTATAAGTACCCCCCACCTTGTATTACATGAAATAAAGAATTTGAATTTGAATTTGACTAATCTAATTTACATTATTCATTATGGGAACAAATTCGTTCGGTAACGGCACTCGAACAGCCTTCTGGAATGAATTATGGCCGAAACTCGGGGTACCACTGTATATAGCAAGTGTTCTCTCTATTGGCACTTAAACACCTATCTGTTATATAAAGCTCCTCTGTATAGTGCATATTTTGGTAAATGCAATTGAAAAAGTTCCTCCAAAATTGAATAGCGCATGGCAGGGCCTTCATAGTACAAGTCATTCAATTCTGGATGTATACAGTGAATCCTCTTATTAACAAACAATTGGGGAAGGGGTGTGTAATATTGCTGACTGTCAAAATTATGAAATAAATTTTTCATGATTGTCCAGTTGTCTTCCGAACTAGCAGACTTTTCTGCTGATAAAAAAGACAACTGGACACAAAGAATATAGGTATTGTAACATGTAGTACCACAGTATAGTAATTTTATAGTACTGTATTTAATTTATAGTAATTTTATAGTACTGTATTTAATTTATAGTAATTTTATTTACCTTTTCATGGTTGAGAGATGAGATGTAAACTACCATGATCAATAGTGGTTACTCAGCTTATTGTTTGTGTGTGAGTGAGCACAAACAATAAGCTTACATGGGTGGCCTATGGCTCAGGGAACAATGAAAACAGACAGGTCCTGGATGTGGCTGCTCTGGCCTGTACCAGACAGATGTTGGAGACATTAGACTTTGTTCGATACTTCAGAAGACAACCAGACACTATCGCTATGGACAAAAAACAGAAATTACGGGCCTTAGTTCTTTTTGTCTGGCACTTTCAATATTTGTTCCAATGTTTGTTCGCTAATTTTTTTTTCCCAAAATTGCCAAAACCCATTAATGAGAAGTCTTTTGATGAGAGGTTTTACTGTACTTTTTCTGTTGCAATACAAAATCACAATATATAGAGGAACTTTATAAGAGAGCTGACTGCACCTGGTTCTACACAATTGACTTTTAGTCAAGCATAACAGACAACATTTTAACACTGTTTAATTAATACTGACTCTTTGCTCTTTTGACACAAAAACACTTTTTGGCAAAATGAATGGCCCAGTCTAGGGCTGAAATTCTTGCACAACCCTGTGCATAATTACTTGCTACCTTGTCTAGAACTCTTTAGTACTATTGTACTCTACAAATGAATGCAAGTACTCGTTTTAGAGTGGTTTTGCATATTCACATGAAATTACATAATTATTAAAAATCCAAAACAATTTTTCAACTCCTTTTCCTAGATAACATTATAGTTTTAAAGTACAGTATTTAGATTAGTTTTCCAACTGTGCCATTCCAGTTAAAGAATGTAATAACATAATTATTTGTTCCCAAACACAAGAAGTCTGTTCTTCACTTTTCTTCAATTCCCCTTGCTCTGTTTACATCAGAACACTTACCAGTATTCTATGCTCAGGTAATCTGTTTGCATCTCCTATGTACAGTCAGATTTAGGCTCCATCTAGGATGTGCTTCAGTTACTGCTCTGGACCTCAGTATTTGGCTGCCCCCTTTTTATTTTTTTTTTATTTTTTTTACTTGCTAATGGCTTTGGAGGACCTGGTTCAAAAATTCTGCTTCCAGCTTGCTCCTTCCTCTTGGAGGATAGTGATCTACATTCATTCTACTTGGCACATAGAATATATACTTTGATAATTTACCATGTTCATTGTGTTCAGCTGAATCTACAGTGAATGACAGTGGGATCTTACAAAGTGTCAACAGTGTTCTTGATGCCTCGGGGGTGTTGACACCCTTAGATGTGCTCTTCTTCATTAAAGCAAACATGTCTTCTCTTAACAGGACTAAATGCACCCTAAGTGCTTCTCCTATTTATCCACCTCTGCAATCAATTTCTCATTTCATGGTTGATGATTGTCCAACAATTTCTGTGCTTAGGTTGTGGCTCTCCCTTGCTGCTATATACCCAATCACAAACATGTACAGATACTCCCATGCCTTGTTTTAGTTTTAGGTGGAGCTTTAAATGATTTGAATTATTATTTGATTGGATTCCATTGATGAAGTCCTGTACCTTTACCTACACCATGTTGGCATTAAACATCCCAGTGAAGAAGCTCCATTATGATATTGGCAAAATTTAGGCATGTACAAGGTCAACTCATCCATTATCTCTGTACAGGTGAAGAAAATCACCTGATATATCTTTTGCCTTTGTTCTCACCTCTTCATCTGCCCTGTCTTTTTGTTTTCTCACCTTTTCTCTCTCAGTCATGACTAAATAATGGTTCAGGATGGATCAAAATGCCATCAAAAGTTGTCTCTAAAGGGTGGGAATTATTTATGAATTAGACCAGACCACAGTTAAATACCTACCTATCATAGGACTGGGGGTCTTGATTTCAGACCTTTATCTATTACTGTTTTGGTGCCTTTTAGACTGTTGGTAATGGCTTTTGTCTTAACCAGTAACTAATAAGCTTTTCCATCTAATCACATCTTCCCTCCATTGCTGCCGAGTGTGGGAAACCTTATTCTTGATTAGGCATTGGACACACAAAACATACACATATGGACACCTCATGGAGAAATGTCTGGTGTGCACCTATGATGAATTTGAGGTTCTGTTGATAATACAACCTATATGAATTGACTGTCCTATCTACCAGAGTATGAATACTTCACTCTAGGTATTTCCTTCAGTGCCCTGATGCAATCACTTTAACTGCCCTCCTCTCCAGAAATCTTACTTTCAACGTAGATCTTTGCATCATCTGCAGACATTTTTTTTTCATACATTGGCCATTTCCTACCAAGGCAGCGTGGGAAATGGCCAATCACTGTCTTGCCAGAGGCATGCCGATTTTCATATAATTTTTTATTCCTTTTGGCAGGTAATTTATATAAATTTAAAATCATTTATATAAATTTAATTCCTGAATAATTTCTATGACTGTCATAGACTCATAGTAGGTTAATAGATTTGATATACAGGAACTTGCTCATCAAAAAGTGAACTGTTTTTGCAGTAGTAATTTTCCCTTCCAAGTGTTTTATTCACTCTTCTCTAATGGTCTTTTTCAGTAATTTTACAACAATGCTAGTCAGTAAAACAGGCCTATTGTTTAGGCGATCCTCCTCGTCACCTTGTTTTTAAACATTGGCACAGTGTGTGCCATTTTTACATTTGTCTTCTAATTTACCTTCTTGTGGAAATGATTTTTCCAGAGAGGATAACATAATTCATCTGGATATTTTTAAAGGATAAACCCATAGTACTATCTTGTATGGTCCTCTTGTTTTTTTGTCTATTTGACATTCCTGCCTCATAGGCTGATCAGTCTATTTCTGTATAAATTAACTGAGAGCCCTCATTTTAATGATTTTTGGGTTTTTATAATTGCTTTTCAGTAATATCTCCCCCAAGTACAGTGGAACCCTGGTTTTCGTCTTTAATCCGTTCCAGAAGGTTGGCCGAAAACCGATTTGTTTGAAAACTGAAGTAATATTTCCCATAAGAAATAATGTAAATCCAATTAATCCATTCCAGACACCCAAAAATATTAAACAAACAAACAAACAAATTTTATTTCATTGCAGATTACATGGGTATCGGAAGTTACAATGTAAATTGAGTGCAAGGAGAGCCACTGACATGCCATGGCATTAGGGGCAGCTTATTCTAGTCCTTAAAAACTATGTACTTAATATTAGAGAAATATATTGAGTTTATTCTAGTTAAAAATTATTTTCAAAATTACAATATGATGAAATTTTACTGTTTAAATTATTATATAATGATATTAGATCTTAGATTGTTACAGGTGTTAAGATTCTTGAATGATAATATGGAATTGAGATTATCTTAAGGAAAATAACATTGAGCATTTTTGACATTAACTTATAATATGAGTAGGGGGTAACATAATAGTAACCTATTATTAAAAATTGAGATTATCGTATAGGAAAGTAACAATGAGCATTTTTCAAAGTAGTTTATAGTATGATCATTTAGGTTTGGGTGAGTAGGTGGTTTTTGAGTTGAGTCTTAAATTGATTTTCAGACAAGATTATCTTAATATTTACTGGTAATGAATTCCATATTCTGGGGCCCTTTATGTGCATAGAATTTTTACATAGGTTGATATGAACACGGGGTATTTCAAAAAGTGATCTGTGTCGTGTGTTGTGGTCATGGGTCCTATTAAAGTTGGTGAGGAGAGTTTTGAGCAGAGGGTTTATATTAGAGTGTAAAGTTTTATATATGTAGTAGGCACAAGAGTAAGTATGAATGTTCTTTACGGTGAGTAGTTTGAGACTTTTGAATATTGGTGGAGTATGCTGTCTAGAGTGGGAATTTGTTATCATTCTGACTGCGGCTTTTTGTTGTGTTATGAGTGGTCTAAGGTGATTTAACGTTGTTGATCCCCATGCACAGATTCCATAGGTGAGATATGGGTAGATAAGTGAATGATATAGTGCAAGGAGAGCTGATTGAGGTACATAATAGCGTATCTTTGATAATATGCCTACTGTCTTCGAGATTTTCTTGGAAATTTGTTGTATATGTGTTTGGAATTTAAGGCTACTGTCAAGGTGGATTCCTAGGAATTTTCCCTCTGTGAGTCTTGTGATGGGTGTACCATTAAGTGTTATGTTAAGTGGAACATTTGTGGCTTTGCTTCTAAACTGTATGAAGTAGGTCTTGTCAGTATTGAGAGTAAGCTTGTTAGTCGTCATCCATGTTGATATTTTCTGTAATTCGGCATTAACAGTGTTGGCCAGTATAACTGGATTTGGGTGAGAGAAGACATATGTTGTGTCATCTGCAAATAAAATGGGTTTGAGTAGTTGTGATGCATTCGGTAGGTCATTTATGTAAATGAGGAATAGGAGTGGCCCCAGGACACTTCCTTGAGGACTCCGACTGTAATTGGTTGTGTGGAAGAGTTCGCTCCATTTGTGTACACGTATTGGCTTCTGTTGGTGAGGTATGATTTTAGGTAGTTGAGTGGGTGCCCCTTATACCATAATGTGCTAATTTTGTGAGCAGTAAATCATGGTCGACTGTATCAAAAGCTTTGCGGAGATCAATGAAGATTCCCAGTGGGACTTCTTTTTTTTCAAGTGCTGTATATATTAACTCCAACATGTGCGTAATAGCATCGTTTGTGCTCTTGTTTGTCCTGAATCCAAATTGACAGGGGTTGAGTACATTGTGTGAGACGAGGTAGGAATAGATTTGTCTATGAATTAATTTTTCGAAGATTTTAGAAAGCAATGGTAAATTAGAAATTGGTCTATAATTATTCAGATCTGTTTGATCACCTCCTTTGTGGATCGGGGTGACCCTAGCTATTTTGAGAATTGATGGAAAGGTAGAGGCTTCAATGGATTTATTGAATAGTGTTGCTATAATTGTTTATGTCTCCTGCCTTGTTTTTAAGGGTGTTGATTATGAGCGAGACTTCAATTGGGTTGGTAGGAGCTAGGAATAGCGTATTAGGGTAGGTGTTTGTGAGGTAGTCTGTTGGACGGGTGTTTGAGCTTGGATTTTACTCGCTAGATTCTTTCCTATGGTGGAGAAGAAAACATTAAGTCTGTTTGCTGTCTCAGTAGGTGAGAGTAGGGGTTCATCTGCTCTTGATAATTTGATGGTGTTGTTTTTCGCTATCTTATTATTTCCTAGAATTGCAGATAGGGTCTTCCAGGTCTTTTTCATATCACCTTTTATGTTCTGGAGTCTGTTCTCATAATACAATTTTTTTGATCTCCTTATCAGGCTGGTAAGGGTTGATGAGTAGCGTTTGGATTGTTCTCTGGTTATTAGACCCCTTCTGTATTGTTTTTCATATTGGTGCCTTTTGTTAATGGATTTAAGGATGCTGGGTGTTAGCCAGGGATTGTTAAGTCTCTTAGCTGTGATCTGTTTAGTTTTTTAGGGCAATGTTTGTTATAGAGGTGGTGGGTTTTGTTAAGGAAATTCTTGATGCATTCATTAGTATCTGTATATGTTTCTAACTCATTATGCCAGTCAATGTTAATCATAGCTGTTATAAAGTTATTTACAGCTGACTCGTTATGTAGTCTGAAGGTAACTTTTGTAATATCTAGGGGCAATTTACCAAGATTAGTTATGAGAAAGGTCGGATAGTGGTCTGTGGTGTTGTCTGTGATGATGCCTGATTTTAGAGGGGCTATAGTATTAGTCCAGATGTGGTCTAGTAATGAGGTACTAGTCTCGGAGATTCTTGTAGGTTTTGATATTGTTGGTAGTAACAAGCAGTTGCTCATAGTGTTTGTGAATTCTGTTACTTGTGGGTCCTGGTCAGGTAGGAGATTTATATTGAAGTCTCCTGTGAGCAGCAAATGGTCTTTGTTCATGTGTGCATCAGTTATTAGGTTACCTAGTTTTTCACTAAAATGGTGAATGTTTGACTGTGGTAATCTGTAGATGTTTATCACTGTGAGGGGTTTTTGCAGGTCTTTTGATTTAAATTTAGCTATAATATATTCTCCATGCTCATCCCTTATGCAAGAGTTGTTGATACATTCAAGTTGATCTGAGTAATATATAGCTATTCCACCCTCGCTGATCTGTCCTACAATTTGAATGGCTGTGTAACCTGGGATGGCATAGACATCTGTAGTATCAGGCTTCAGCCAGGTCTCAGTGAGTGTGATGATTGACATATTGGTCTGGAGGGATTGGAGTAGTGCTGTGAGGTCATCATAATGTTTGCTCAAAGATCTAACATTGTAATTGAAGATACAGTGGTACCTCGACTTACGTTGTTATCATCTTACGTTATATTCGATATCCGTTACTTATAACGTAGAAATTTGAATGCGACATCCGTTGATTGATTCGCTTACGCCTTTGTACCGGACCTGTCCGCTTGAGCCAGCTGAGCGCACTCCAGGGAGCGTCAGTGTGCTATTGTTTACAAGCGAGAGCGACCACCCACCCACACCCACGCATTCATACCAGTATATTGTCATTATTCCACTGTTTTTAGTGCTTGCAACTGCTAAATAAGCTACCATGGGTCCAAGGAAAGATCCTAGTGCTAAGCCTGTGGCAAAGAGGAACAGAAATATATGTACGATAGAAGTGAAGAAGGAGATAATAGAAAAATATGAAAGTGGAGTGCGTATCAGTGAGCTGGCCAGGCTGTATGGTAAACCCTATTCTACCATCTCTACCATTGTGGATAAGAAATATTTAAGTAAAATCAAGGAAGCTGTTGTTGCAAAAGGTGCATCTGTGATCACAAAACACAGACCACAAGTGCTGGAAAATGTGGAAAGGTTGTTGTTGGTGTGGATCAACGAGAAACAGTTAGCAGGAGATACTGTTTCGGAGGGAATAATATGTGAAAAAGCAAGGCAGTTGCATGATGATCTCCTTAAGAAAATGCCTGCAACGAGTGAAGTGAGCGAATTTAAAGCCAGCAGAGGCTGGTTTCAAAAATTTAAGAAGCGTACTGGCATACATAGTGTTGTGAGGCATGGTGAGGGAGCCAGTTGTGACAAAAGTGCGACTGAAAAATATGTGCCTGAATTCCAGGAGTACATAGAGGCTGAACAATTCCTCCCCCAACAAGTGTTTAATTGTGATGAAACAGGCCTGTTTTGGAAGAAAATGCCCAACAGGACCTACATTACTCAGGAGGAAAAGGCACAGCCAGGACATAAGCCTATGAAAGACAGGCTAACTTTGATGCTTTGTGCCAATGCCAGTGGTGATTGCAAAGTGAAGCCTTTACTAGTGTATCTTTTTGAAAATCCCGAGTGTTTGGCAGATGCGGTGTCAGCAAGTCTAACTTGTGTGTGATGTGGAAGTCTAACAAAAGGCTTGGGTCACAAAGGACATTTTCTTAGATTGGTTCAATGAAGTGTTTGGCCCCAGTGTGAAGAAATATCTATTGGACAATAATTTGCCACTTAAGTGCCTCCTGATAATGGACAATGCTCCTTGTCATCCTCCAAACTTGGTAGAGAAAATTGTGGAGGAGTTTAAATTCATCAAAGTGAAGTTCTTGCCCCTAATACCACTCCTCTCCTCCAGCCCATGGACCAGCAGGTCATTTCCAACTTTAAAAACTCTATACCAAAGCAATGTTTCAAAAGTGCTTTGATGTGACCACAGACATGAACATAACCCTAAGAGAATTTTGGAAAAAACATTTCCATATGCTGCATTGTGTACACCTTATAGGTAAGGCTTGGGAGGGAGTGACTACCAGGACTTTGAACTCTGCCTGGAGAAAATTGTGGCCAGACTGTGTCCTAGAGAGGGATTTTGAAGGTTTTGGGGCTGAGCCTCAGAACCCTGAGCCTGAGCCTGAGCCTCAGAACCCTGAGCCTGAGCCTGAGCCTGTTTTGGAAGAAATTGTGGAATTGGGCAAGTCTTTGGGGTTAGAGGTGAGTGGTGAGGATGTGGAACAGTTGGTGGAGGAGCACAAGGAAGAGCTAACCACTGAAGATCTGCAAGAGCTTCAACAGCAACTGGAACAAGAGAGCAGAGGTCAGGACAATGGTTCAGAGGAGGAGGAGGAGGTGGAACAAAAATGGAAGAATGTGCCCTCTTCAAGGATTAAGGACATTTGTGGAATGTGGAGCAAGGTGCAAGCATTTATGGATGAATATCACCCTAACCATGCTGTTGCAGGCCGTGCTGGCAACCTGTACAATGACACTGTGGTGTCCCACTTCAGGGATGTTTTAAAGAATCGCCAGACACAGAGCTCCCTGGACAAATTTGTTGTTAGAAAGAGGTCCAGTGACTCTCAAGCTGGTCCTAGTGGCATTCAAAGAAAAGGCCAGTAACCCCAGAAAAGGACTTGGTACCTGCAGTGTTAATGGAAGGGGATTCCCCTTCCAAACACTAGCATACTACTCCACCTTCTCCCCTCCTCACGTCCTCCACACATCAACAACTCTTCAATAAATGTAAGTGACATGTTATTGTACAATATTTGCATGTGTATTTATGTATTTTTTATTAAATTATTTATTATTTAATGTCCAAAAGTTCTAAAAAATATTTTATTTAACTACTTTTGGAAGTCTTGGACGGATTAAATTTATTTCCATTATTTCTTATGGGGAAAATTGATTCGTGTTACGATTGTTTCGTCTTAAGAAATGCCCTCTCTGACGGATTAAAATCGTAAGTCGAGGTACCACTGTAGTTATGTTATTGTTGGCTCTGAGTAATGTCTTTGCTTGATCTGCTGTGTAATAGTTACAGTTGCTGTTGGAATCATGTAAGTCATTTAATAATAGGTTGATATCAGGATCAATTCCTGTAATCATAAGATTTGATGTGATTCTATAACTAGACCTGAGAAGAATAGATAATACTAAACTTAATAATATGATACTAGAATAAATGCTTAGGAACTATTTGATTATTACAAATTTTTAATAAGAGTTTGTAGAGATACAGGGTATTTGACAGAGTTCTTGGCACGTGAATTTGTACCTTAGTCAATTTATACAAATGCAATTAATTGAACTATGGTAGTTTACTAAAGCTGGGAATAAAGGAGCTAGGGAAAATGATAGCAAACAATGAAAGTAAAGTAAATTAGTACCTGAGTTAGCACCTTAATTATTATAATAAAAATTAATAAAAGAACTGTGGCAGTTAGATTTTTTTTTTTTTAAATAAAATCTAGGGAATATAATAGTAAACAATGAGGGTTAACACTTTAGGGAATATAATAGTAAATAAAAAGAGTAAAACACTTTAGCACCAAAAATAGCACCTTAATTACGAGTTAACACTTTAGGGAATATAATAGTAAATAAAAAGAGTAAAACACTTTAGCACCAGAATTAGCACCTTAAGTAAAGGAATTATTGGATGAAAGGCAGTACTAGGTATTGATTTGCTGGGAACTATTTCAAGAGAATATATAAATGGGGATTAAATTAAATGGACAGATAGTAAATATGATATAAAATTAACTTAGAAGCAAGATTTGATTTATATTATAAAGTTGAAGCAAGTAATAGCACTAAAAGTAAAGTACATAATGTATGAGGTAGTTGGTACTAGCTAGTATAAAGTTAGTACAAAAAAATTTCACAAAGTAGTAGTAACATACACTAATACACCACACGTAACTAGTATAGTTTTACATTCAGAAAACAATGAGAAATAAATATACAGCAGTAATGAAATGGATAAATGAACATTTAACATCACTTTTACCTTTATTGAAGACTCTTGTTGGCGTATGGAAGACGGTGAGGAGGGGAGAGGGAGGAGAGGTTATTGTTTGGAAGGGAAATCCCCCTTCATAAGGATTTCAGGTATCAAAACCCTATCCGGGGTTACTTCCCTTCTTTGTCTTTTACTGGCACTAGGACCAGCTTGAGAGTCACTGGACCCCTGTCACACAAAAAATCTGTCCAGAGAGACCTGTTTCTGGCATCTCTTTAAGATTTGCCTAAAATGGGACACAGCATTGTCATTGAACATGTTGCTGACACGGCTTGCAACAACTTTGTTAGGGTGATATTACTCCACAAAACTTTGCACCTCACTCCACTTTGCACAAATGTCCTTAATCGCTGAAGAAGGTACATTTTTTCTCTCTCTTCCTCCTCCTCCTCTGAAGCAATTTCCTCAGCTAAGGTCTGTTGCTGTTCCAGATGAAGGTCTTGCAGCTCTTCAGTGGTTAGCTCTTCCCTGTGGTCATCCACCAACTCTTCTACATCCTGGCCACTCGCCTCCAACCCCATGGACTTCCCCAAAGACACAATAGATTCCACAACAGGCATAGGGCCATCAGGGTCACCCTCAATCCCTTCAAAATCCTTCTGGAGGACACATTCTGGCCACAATTTTTTCCAAGAAGAGTTAATTGTCCTGGAAGTCACCAATAACAACTTCTCAACATCTTCTCAACAAATTTCTCAACAAATTTCCAAGAAAATCTCGAAGACAGTAGGCATATTATCAAAGATACGCTATTATGTACCTCAATCAGCTCTCCTTGCACTCTATCATTCACTTATCTACCCGTATCTCACCTATGGAATCTGTGCATGGGGATCAACAACGTTAAATCACCTTAGACCACTCATAACACAACAAAAGGCCGCAGTCAGAATGATAACAAATTCCCACTCTAGACAGCATACTCCACCAATATTCAAAAGTCTCAAACTACTCACCGTAAAGAACATTCATACTTACTCTTGTGCCTACTACATATATAAAACTTTACACTCTAATATAAACCCTCTGCTCAAAACTCTCCTCACCAACTTTAATAGGACCCATGACCACAACACACGACACAGATCACTTTTTGATATACCCCGTGTTCATATCAACCTATGTAAAAATTCTATGCACATAAAGGGCCCCAGAATCTGGAATTCATTACCAGTAAATATTAAGATAATCTTGTCTGAAAATCAATTTAAGACTCAACTCAAAAACCACCTACTCACCCAAACCTAAATGATCATGCTATAAACTACTTTGAAAAATGCTCATTGTTACTTTCCTATACAATAATCTCAATTTTTAATAATATGTTACTATTATGTTACCCCTACTCATATTATAAGTTAATGTCAAAAATGCTCAATGTTATTTTCCTTAAGATAATCTCAATTCCATATTATCATTCAAGAATCTTAACACCTGTAACAATCTAAGATCTAATATCATTATATAATAATTTAAACAGTAAAATTTCATCATATTGTAATTTTGAAAATAATTTTTAACTAGAATAAACTCAATAAATTTCTCTAATATTAAGTACCTAGTTTTTAAGGACTAGAATAAGCTGCCCCTAATGCCATGGCATGTCAGTGGCTCTCCTTGCACTCAATTTACATTGTAACTTCCAATACCCATGTAACCTGCAATGAAATAAAATTTGTTTGTTTGTTTGTTTGTTTGTTTGTTTGCAATCTCTGTTTCGTTAGCACATTTACCCCTTTCTCAGTGTCAGCTTCCTTGATTTCTTTTTTCTTCAGGATGGAACTGATCATTGATTTGGACTTCCCATACATCCTGGCGAGCTCGGCCACACGTATGACACTTTCGTATTTTTCTACGAGTTCTTTCTTGAATTCTATCGTGCTTCTCACCTTCTTTACCAAAAGGCTGGCATTGGGAACTTTCTTTGGCCCCATGGTGGCTTATTTAGCAGTCGAACGCACAAAAAACAATGGATTATTATGAAATGTTTCGGATGAATGCGTGGAGTGATGCTCACTGAACGAGTAACAAAGGCAGACTGAGTTACGAACGTATGAGTGGTTGCGTCTCGCAGGCAGGTGGACATGGCTGGTATGGATGGTTTCTGAGCGGATGTACAAAAACGAGGAAAATTTTGCCGAAAAAAGTGGTCGAAAACTGAATTGTATGATAACCGGACTGGACGAAAACTGGAGTTCCACTGTATATTGTGTAGTTCCTCATTGATCGTTCCAAAATCTCCTATGTGTTATATATTCACAATGCAATATTCTAGTTACAGAGTAAAATCTATGCTTCTAATGTCCTGTCTTTTAATTATTTTCAGGAAATCACTCTCCAGCATTCAGGGGTAGAAGCTTGTAGACCTATATCAGAAGTTCAAACAATTCCCACTGAGCAACTACATACATTTGTCTTACCCTTGAACACTGCTGAACAGTCCACTACAGTTAGCAGATATCTGCTTCCAAATCTGTCAGAATGGCCTTCTAATTCCAACATTTCTCTTCTTAATATTAATGAAGTTGTCAAGCCGTCAAACACTGCAAGGAAACCTCCTGCTGTCAAAAGACGTTTGCTTCCAAAACTGTCAGAATCACCTTCTATTGAACCAGCCAGTAGTCAGGTCAGCAATGACTCCAATAACTGTGATCGATTGTCTAAGACATCACTATTATGCAAAAAAAAGAAACACGGGTTGATGATGGAAAGTAAAATAATCCGTTCCTATAACCGCAGGGTAACTGAACCCTTAACCTGTAGGAAATGTGGCAAGGTACGGACATCCTTGCATCACACCCAATATTCTGGTTATTGGTTTTGTGCTGAAAAAGAAACCATCAGTTTAGAGGAGTGGAGATTGGAGACAAAAGAAAAGATTAAAAAACGGAAATTGCAAATACTAAAGTAAAAAAGAAAGGCCTTGATAAACTTGTGGGACAGTTTCATGAGCAGTGATATATACTCTATTTTTAAGATTTTCGAGCATTTTTTGTGCCAGTTTTTTGTTACTTTTTTTAGACTAATTTATAAACATTGAGTTTTGGCATTTTAATTTTTTATTTACTTTTTGAAAATCTAACGCTAATGAGAGAAAAGAAGTAAAGAAGTTTTGTGAGTGCAAAAGCTAAGAGAATAATATGTTAAGTGCATTCATTTTGTTTTGCTGTTAACTCCCAGTAAACGATACAATATTTTTATGCAATTAGCTTTTAAGTTTTAAATATTGTACAATACATATTGTAAAGATAACATAACTACTGTAACTTATAAATAGAAATGATTATACAAGTAGAATAAAATTAGTGTTTATAATTTAGACTTTTATGACACTGGCTGAAGGACTGATCACCTCATATCTACATATTCCACAAATTCTGCTGTCTCCTTTGTAATTCAACTGAATTCTGTATTTAGGTTATGGAAACCAATTCCAAGGGTTGGCATGCAAAGCACAATGATGTCTGAATCCCTTCACAAAGTGTTACCTTGCTCACATTCCAACAGCTCATCAGGTCCCAAAAACCATTTGCCTCCACTCTTATCCAATGCTCACACATGCCTGCTGGATGTCCAAGCCCCTTGGCACACAAAACCTCCTTTACTCTCTCCCTCCAACCTTTCCTAATATGACGTACGTTGACGTACGTTGGACTGCGTGCGGCCAGCAGTAACAGCCTAGTTGATCAGGCTCTGGTCCAACAGGAGGCCTGGTCACAGACCGGGCCGCGGGGGCGTTGACCCCTGGAATTCTCTCCAGGTAGACACTGCCTTACCTCCACTACAGATTTTTACACCCTCCAGGTCATCCTATTTTTTTCTCCATCCTCTCTAAATGACCAGACTATTACAACCTCAGGTTCAATGGCCTGTTAACCCGAGTGTAAAAGGGAGCTTAGAGCAAAGAAACACAGTAGAAAATGCTTTGAATTTGTATTTCCTTCACCAATAAGTTATGAATATATAAGACTTTTGTCTTTTCCTTCACCAAGTAAATAGAAAAGGGCTTTTTACACATATGTACACTATATACAAAGGAGTAGTATTTAGTGCACGCCACGGTCGTCTAGGCTAAACAGCAGCCAAAAGACAGACAACTTTCCACAACCAGCTCTATGCAGGAATTCCAATGACAAACCGCGAGTGGTATCCACGTCACCTTTGTCATTGTTAAACTCGCATTTTAATTGGCTGAACCGAGTCGTTGATTTGATGATGGGGCCCCATCACCAAACCCTTAACGATGGTTCGCTGGTTGGAGGGGATCCTATGTGGGTGTGTTTAACATGCTCCGAATAAAGGTTACATACTCTTTGCATGCAACACAGACCTTCTCAACAACTCCTCCTCATCCCTCTGGATAATACTCTCCAAATTATGAATTATCGGCATAATATTTACACCACACACTACCCTCAGACACGACATCTCCACTGCCTCCAACCTCCTCTACTGCAACATTCACAACCCATGCTTCACACCCATATAAGAGTGTTGGTACCACTATACTTTCATACATTACCCTCTTTTCCTCCATGGATAATGTTTTTTGTCTCTGCAAATACCTCAGTGCACCACCTACCTTTTTACCTTCATCAGTTCTATGGTTCACCTCATCATTCATATACTCATCCACCGACAAGTCCACTCCCAAATATCTGAACACATTCACTTCCTCCATACTCCCTTCAATCTGATATCCACTCTTTCATTACCTAACTCGTTTGTTACCCTCATCTCCTTGCTCTTATCTATGTTTACTTACACTCCTTCCCAAATTCATCCACTAACCTTTGCAACTTCTCTTCAGAATCTCCCAAAAGCAGTGTCATCAGCAAAAAGTAACTGTGTCAACTCCCATTTTTGTATTATATTCCACATATATTAATGCCACACCTTCCCAACACCCTACCATCCGCTTCTTTTACAACCCTTTTGCATCCCTGTCTAAGACCTACTTTTACTGGACAGTAATCTTCCTCTCTCTTACATACCCAAACCTGAACTTCATTATCCTCATAAAAACTTAACAGCTACCTATTCCATACACTTGCAACATCTGCCACATTACTTCAGTATCTCCTACCACCCTATGTAAACTTTATTTAAAAACAAAATACGTACATAAAGATATAATGGGAAGGAGAACAACATAAATGACATCTCAAGAGCCTACATCTTAAATACTTCATCCAGCTTCCCAGTAGTGGGCTGTGTGCCCAGAATGCTACAGGCATTTTCCCTCTGGATTGCAACACTGAGTCTTTGAAAGAGGAAGCTGGCTGCTCTGGAGTCCTTGGTTTCTGTGATGAGTTTTTCACCTAACTCTTTCAGGAATTTTAGAGCACACTTTCCCCATGCTCCAAGGGTTTCTGACCCTACTGGAATGAAGTTATAGCATGGTGGTAGCCATCTGCATTTGTTGATCTGGGTCTTCCTGAAACTGGAGGTCCCACCCCCTTTGGCTTCAGAGTTTGGCAAATAGGTGTCAGCCAACAGAGAGGCACAGGTGTATTTTCATGCAATCTGCTTACCATCCTTCCAGAGTAGCATGGTGACACCATCGGAACGCTTTTGGCTTCCATCAGGCCTCTGTACCTGCAGTTCCCGTTCTGTTGGGCAAAGGGCTGTGGCGAGACTTTGCTTAATGATGTCATTGACCTCCTCGTGTCTGGCATACTTCCCTTCTGACATATGACAGACGAGACCATGTAGTCCAAATTGATCAGCTGAAGCCCTGCCACAAATGCACCTATGTTCGGTGAGTATGAGGACGGCTAGGTGAAGAGCTACACTAATTCAAATGGCCTGTGGGTCGAATTAGGAACAGCTACAAGGAAATCTCCAAAATGAGGTGCCCTCACCGTTTGGAGATTTTTCTTCTTTCCTGAGTTGTTGTTGAGCACTGTGTTGATTTTTTCCATAATTGCTTTGTCCCAGTGGGACTGTTTGTGCCCTCTGGGAGGTGCTGGTCTGTTTGAAGAGTCTGCAAGGGCATCCCACTGCGTGGCTGCTTCAATGAATGTTGGGTCTTGTGCTCCTACAGCAGCTCTTGAGTGTTCGGGGACAATCTCCTTTACTAGTTCACTGGAAGCCATACACGAGGAGAAGAAATGCAGGTAATGCTACCTGTGTTGCCCTGCGCACCCCTATACCTCCCAGTCACACTGGAAGAGTTGCTTGTTCCCATTGGTGATCTTCCAATGACAGATTCAGTGCCTTCCTAAAGATAGATCTCAGGAGTACGTCATATTCACTAAGTGTGAGGTTGTCAAAGGAGGGTGTACACCTCAAGAAGTAAGTTAGTCTTGGCAGAATTAGACACCATGTGAGGAGATACAGGGCATCATGGGCATCCAGATCAATTAGTAAAGTAAATTTTATTTCATTGCAATTTTACATATATATTTGTAGTTACAGTCATAAACTGAAGTGCAAGGAGAGCCACTGACATGCCATGGCATTAGGGGCAGCTTAATCTAATGACTTAGACTATGTACATAATATTAGAGAAATTGATTGAGATTTTTCTTGTTATATATTTGATTTCAAATTACAATATGATGATATTACACTGTTAAAATTACAATATGATATTACATTGTAACAATTGTTTAGGAGGATGGTAATATAAAATTGAGATTATCTTAAGGAAAATAACATTGAGCATTTTTGAAAGTAATTTATAATATGAGTATTTAGTTTAGGACCTCTTCAGGTCATTCAGTTTGTCCTTGAGGACTGTGTCAATGGCTTGATGACCCATCAGTGCTCCCAATAGGATGCTCTTGGATGGGGTGGCAGTTGAGGGTTCAGGAAGGATTGTTTGCACAGCTGTAATTATTTCCTGTGACTTCACCAGTTGTAGGTCCTCTAGCAGGGACTCTTTCATACCTGCCAGTGTGCCATCATCCAGGTACCAGATACAGAGTTCACTGCACAAGCTGAAAGTGAGTTCTCTTATTGCCATGCAGAAGAGAAACAGAGTGGGTCATCTTGCTGAACCCCCTCTGATGAGGTGATTTCATGCTCACCAAATGAAAGAAATGAAGTTTTGTTGTAGCCAACTAAAATAAAGGGAAAACTGAGGAACTTCTCTTGAACAGATGGCAAGACCACATCTCTTTTCACCGTATTAAAGGCATTTCCAAAGTCTAGTTTGACTAAGGCCTTTGTGGGGAATTGTGAGAGAAGTCTATCTGGGACACCGCCACTAGCAATAAACAAACTCCCAGGGAGACGACCGACTCGTATAAATTTTACCACAGTCATTCCCTTTAAGGTATGTGAGAACTTTACCCGCTCCTGGCCGCACCGAGGGGGTACCTTCAATATTCTCGTTCGCCCACTGCACTCTGGACCAGTATAAATAAATCTGAGAAGATCATTTATTATAGCTATATTACGTTAAATTTAAGTGGACTGTATTGGTTGTTGAACAACTGATCACACGGAGAAGAGGTAGAGAACACATAGTTCAATTAACATGACCAACACTCACCTAATTAACAGCATCATAGCGGTGTATCGTAGATCGTTGACCTAGCTAAAGTACATCTACTGTGCGTAACAATATCATTGGCCAATAACAAAGTAAACAGCAGAGCACTTAGCTTTAGATGAGGGAGTCGTTCCGTTGTTGACGTCCTCCTGCGATCTGATTCGATCGCGATGGTATTAGCTGTCTCGTCGAGTCAAGGAAGGTTAATTTCCGTGCACTCTTATACGCCCACGAGACCGGCGTTCGTTAACATGTGGTTGGTCGGGGTAGCGAATCAGATCCTCGCACTAATCCGACCGTTTGTACTGTTTATACGTATAACTTTACATATTACGTGTATCCTGGCTTAATGCCCCACTAGTTTATACACATTCACAGTCTCGATACTTGAATTTCGAGTAGATAACTTGCGATAGGTTAGTTCATTTCAATCACATCCAATATGGCGGTCGGGGTATGGCGTACCCAAGCCAGACTCACCCAGTACAATCAACCCCTGATTATTTACAACTCGGTTTCACTATTTTCACCATTTCCCAAAGTTCATCGAATATATTTCAGTCTCTTCTAAGATGAACTCCCCCGCATCAGGGTTACGACTTTATCCTGCCGTATGGTCATTTCACTCAGTTCAAATAGGCCTATGACCGCGTCACTCGCCGGCAGCACCTTATTTCACAATTATTGTCCGATTACTGGACCTCCTGGACCGATTGTCCCACTTTATATTCACCGCGCCACTGGATATTCCTCCACATTACGAAAGGAGGTAATTAAATCCGATTAGGTGGCCGGAATCTCCAAATTTGACTCGCCATCATCACCTGAAATCGGGTGGGTGGGCTCCCTGTTCACACTCTTTCCCCTCTCTGCCTCCTCCCTGCCCAGCCTCTTCCCGCTTCCTCCCCGCTGGTATGATGGTTCTCTATTACATACCCCCATGTACCAGCGGTACATTAAGGATATCTGTTCATATTGGAAAGTTTATCAATTACAACTTTCGGAAAATACCAATATTTTCCACAGCCTTTGTCTTCTCGAAAGTCCCTGATGCAGCCCCTTGCTGCATGAGCTGCTGCTTCATTGCCTAGAGAGACCCCAAAGCCCAGTGGTAGATACATTGTTGTGATTTTTGAAAGTGAGATCCTCTGACATTATCACTCCAAGGTCCTTCACATTAGTTTTTCGCTTTATTGTATGGTTGGAATTTGTTTTATACTCTAATACAGTTCACAGATGAACAAGGAGGCTTTAGAAAGGGAAGGGGATGTATGGTCCAAGTGTTTATAGTGAAGCATATAAGTGAACAGTATTTAGATAAGAGTAAAGAGGTTTTTGTTACATTTATGGATTTGGAGAAGGCATATGATAGGGTGGATAGGGAAGCAATGTGGCAGATGTTGCAAGTGTATGGAATAGGTGATAGGTTACTGAAAGCAGTTAAGAGTTTTTATTCGGTTTAGCGCTTTATTTGATTATAATAATAAGAATTGGTATGAGGATAGTGAGGCTCAGCTTAGAGAATGTAGGAGAGAGGGAGATTATTTTTCAGTAAAAGTAGGGCTTATACAGGGATGCGTGATGTCACTGTAGTTGTTTAATATATTTATAGATGGGGTTGTAAGAGAAGTAAATGTTCGAGTGTTAGGAAGAGGTGTGGGATTAAAAGATAAAGAATTCAACACAAAGTGGGTGGTGTCGCAGTTGCTTTTTGCTGATGACACTATGCTTTTGGGGGATTCTGAAGAGAAGTTGCAGAAGTTGGTGAACGAATTTGGGAGGGTATGTAAAAGAAGGAAATTAAAAATGAACAAAGGAAAGAGCAAGGTGATGAGCATAACAAAATATTTAAGTAATGAAAGATTGGATATCAGATTGGAGGGAAGGAATATGGAGGAAGTGAATGTGTTCAGATATTTGGGAGTGGACTTGTCAGCAGATGGGTCTATGAAAGACGAGGTGAACCACATAATTGACGAAGGAAAAAAGGTGAGTGGTGCACTGAGGAGTCTGTGGAAACAAAGAACCTTATCAATGGAAGCAAAGAGTGGAATGTATGAAAGTATAGTGGTACCAAAGCTCTTACCTGGAGTTTACCTGGAGAGAGTTCCGGGGGTCAACGCCCCTGCGGTCCGGTCTGTGACCAGGCCTCATGGTGGATCAGGGCCTGATCAACCAGGCTGTTACTGCTGGCCACACGCAATCCAACGTACAAATCACAGACTGGCTGGTCAGGTACCGACTTTAGGTGTGAAGTATGGGTGTGAAATTGGGTGTGAAGCATAGGTGGTGAATGTTGCAACAAGAAGGCTGGAGGAAATGGAGATTCCATGTCTGAGGGTAATGTGTGGTGTGAATATTATGCAAAGAATCCATAGTTTGGAGATTAGGAGGGGCAGGGTTTCTGAAAGTATTGTTCAGAGGGCTGAGGAGGGGTTTGAAGGGTGTAGTGGAAGGAAGGTGTTGTCCCAGTAAAGGTTGGAGGGAAGAGGTAAAGGAGGTTTCGTGTGCGAGGGGCTTAGGCTTCCAGCAAGCATGCGTGAGTGTTAGACAAGAAAGAGTGGAGGCCAATGGCTTTTTTTGACTTGACATGCTGTTGAAGTATGAAGGGATTCAGGGAAGTACAGTGCCTGCACTCTGAAGGTGTGGAGGTGGGAAGTACAGTGCCTGTGCTCTGAAGGAGGGGTGGAGTGAGAAGTACAGTGCCTGCACTCTGAAGGAGGGGTGGAGGTGGGAAGTACAGTGCCTGCACTCTGAAGGAGGGGTGGAGGTGGGAAGTACAGTGCCTGCGCTTTGAAGGAGGGGTGGAGGTTGGAAGTACAGGGCCTGTGCTCTGAAGGAGGGGTGGAGGTGGGAAGTACAGTGCCTGAGCTCTGAAGGAGGGGTGGAGGTGGGAAGTACAGTGCCTGTGCTCATAAGGAGGGGTGGAGATATTGTGCAGTTTTTTAACTGTAGTGTCAGCACACCTCTGGCAAGACAACTTTGGAGTGAGCAATGATGAAAGTGTATTTTCTTTTTTGGGCCAATGTGTTAATAAAAAAAAAAAAAAAATATGCATGCATATGTTTAACAATTTGCAAACAGGTGAAATTATTTACAAACATTATCTCTCAGTCCACAGCAGTATTTGAACCTGCACACTCTGTATCAGTGTGAATTTATTTTTTGTGTGTGTTGCAGGGGTTGAGTTACAGCTTCTGGCCCTGACTCTTTACAGGTCACTAAAAGGTCACTCTCCCTGCTCCATGAGCCCTATCATACCTAACCAAACCATACCACGGGTTGGGATAGAACCCATGATCAGAGAGTCATAAAACTCCAGACTCTCTGATTGCGGGTTCTATCCCCATCCGTGGCATGGTTTGTTTCCAATCGTGTCATTATAATTTTGTGAGTTATTCCACTTCCTAACAACTCTATACTGATGAAATACTTCCTAACATCCCTGTGACTCATCTGAGTCTTCAACTTCCAATTGTGACCCCTTGTTGCTGTGTCCCATCTCTGGAACATCCTGTCTCCACCTTGTCAATTCCTCACAGTATTTTATATGTCATTATCATGGCCCCTCTCTTTCCTGTCCTCCATTGTTGTCAGATTGATTTTCCTTAACCCTCTACTCGTAGGACACACTCCTTAGCTCCGGGACTAGTCTCATTGCAAACCTTGGCAGGTGTGGGTTCCAAACTGGTGCTGCATACTAATAATAATATCTTTATTTACTACAAGTACATGTACAAGGTATACAGGCCTAGTTGACACTACTATATAGAAAGCCACTTGTTATGCAGAGCATTTCAGGCAAATTAGGTCAATTTTGTCCCAGGATGTGACCCACACCAGTCGACTAACATCCAGGTACCTATTTTACTGATGGGTGAACATAGACAACCGGTGTAAGGAAACACACCCAATGTTTCCACCCCTTTCCTGGGAATCGAACCCAAACCCTCACCAATTGAAGTGAAAGCTTTTGCCACCAGGCCACAGGACCTGAAGTACACTGTGTACAGTCTTGAACAATCCTTACTGTGTCAGAACACTATTCTTAGGTTTGCTAGTCACCCATATGCTGCAGCAGTTATTTGGTTGATGTGCACCTCAGATGTGCCCAGTATTATATTCACTCCAAAATCTTTTTCCTTGAGTGAGGTTTGTAGTCTCTACCCTAGAGTGTACGTGGTTATATGTAACCTATCATAGAATGTATGTGGTTATGTGTAACCTATCCTATAGTGTACAGTGGTCCCTCGGTTTTTGTGCATCTCTAAACTCGAACATTTATGTAAGTGTATTTTCGTAAGTGCTGTTGCAAGTGTATTTTTGGGGATCTGAAATAGACTAACCTACGTGACATTATTTCTTAAGGAAGTAAATTCGTTCGGTAATGGCACTTGAGCAGCATTCTGGAGCGAATTTTCAGTGAAAACCGAGGGACCACTGTACGTGGTTATAAGTAACCTACCGTAGAGTGTACATGGTTATATGCAACCAATCGTAGTGTATGTGGTTATATGTAACCAATCGTAGAGTGTACGTGGTTATATCGTAGAACGTATGTGGTTATATGTAACCTATCCTAGAGTGTACATGGTTAAGTAAGTAAGTAAGTAAGTTATATGTAACGTATCCTAGAGTGTAGTGTACGTGGTTATATGTAACCTATCGTGTGTACGTTATTATATGTAATCTATCGTAGTGTACATGGTTATATGTAACCTATCCTAGTGTACATGGTTATATGTAACCCATCCTAGAGTGTACGTAGTTATATATAACAATCTAGTGTACGTGGTTATATGTAACCCAACCTAGTGTACATGGTTACGTATATGTAACCCATCCTAGTGTACGTAGATATATATAACAATCTAGTGTACATGGTTATATGTAAACTATCTTAGAATATACGTGGTTATATATAACAATCTAAAATATACACGGTTATATGTAATCTACCCTAGAGTACGTGGTTATATGTTGTTATTATTATAATCAAGGAGAAAGCACTAAACTTGTAGGATTATACATCACCTGTGGGGGGGAAGGATGGAAGGTATTCAGGCTTAATTCAGGGAACTGGAGCACAGATCCAATTCCCTAGATCAAGAGCCCATCACCAGCGTCAAGGAACCTTCCTTGAGAGGACATGGTTATATGTAACATACGTAAGATTGTACGTGGTTATATGTTTACCCTAGTGTACGTGGTTATATGTTTACCCTAGTGTACGTGGTTATATGTTTACCTAGTGTACGTGGTTATATGTTTACCCTAGTGTACGTGGTTATATGTTTACCCTAGTGTACGTAGTTATATGTAACATATGTTAGATTGTACGTAGTTATATGTAGCATACGTTAGATTGTACTACGTGGTTATATGTAACATACGTTAGATTGTACATGGTTATATGTTTACCCTAGTGTACGTGGTTATATGTTTACCCTAGTGTACGTGGTTATATGTAACATATGTTAGATTGTACGTGGTTATATGTAGCATACGTTAGATTGTACTACGTGGTTATATGTAACATACGTTAGATTGTACGTGGTTATATGTTTACCCCGTGGTGTACGTGGTTATATGTTTACCCCGTGGTGTACGTGGTTATATGTTTACCCCGTGGTGTACGTGGTTATATGTTTACCCCGTGGTGTACGTGGTTATATGTTTACCCCGTGGTGTACGTGGTTATATGTTTACGCCGTGGTGTACGTGGTTATATGTTTACCCCGTGGTGTACGTGGTTATATGTTTACCCCGTGGTGTACGTGGTTATATGTTTACCCGTGGTGTACGTGGTTATATGTTTACCCCGTGGTGTACGTGGTTATATGTTTACCCCGTGGTGTACGGGTTATGTTTACCTGGTGTGTGGTTATATGTTTACCCCATGGTGTACGTGGTTATATGTTTACCCCGTGGTGTACGTGGTTATATGTTTACCCCGTGGTGTACGTGGTTATATGTTTACCCCGTGGTGTACGTGGTTATATGTTTACCCCGTGGTGTACGTGGTTATATGTTTACCCCGTGGTGTACGTGGTTATATGTTTACCCGGTGGTGTACGTGGTTATATGTTTACCCGGTGGTGTACGTGGTTATATGTTTACCCCGTGGTGTACGTGGTTATATGTTTACCCCGTGGTGTACGTGGTTATATGTTTACCCCGTGGTGTACGTGGTTATATGTTTACCCGTGGTCTACGTGGTTATATGTTTACCCCGTGGTCTACGTGGTTATATGTTTACCCGTGGTGTACGTGGTTATATGTTTACCCCGTGGTGTACGTGGTTATATGTTTACCCGTGGTGTACGTGGTTATATGTTTACCCCGTGGTGTACGTGGTTATATGTTTACCCCGTGGTGTACGTGGTTATATGTTTACCCCGTGGTGTACGTGGTTATATGTTTACCCCGTGGTGTACGTGGTTATATGTTTACCCGTGGTGTACGTGGTTATATGTTTACCCCGTGGTGTACGTGGTTATATGTTTACCCCGTGGTGTACGTGGTTATATGTTTACCCCGTGGTGTACGTGGTTTTATGTTTACCCTGTGGTGTACGTGGTTATATGTTTACCCCGTGGTGCACGTGGTTATATGATTACCCCGTGGTGCACGTGGTTATATGTTTACCCTGTGGTGCACGTGGTTATATGTTTACCCTGTGGTGTACGTGGTTATATGTTTACCCTGTGGTGCACGTGGTTATATGATTACCCCGTGGTGCATGTGGTTATATGTTTACCCTGTGGTGCACGTGGTTATATGTTTACCCCGTGGTGTACGTGGTTATATGTTTACCCTGTGGTGCACGTGGTTATATGTTTACCCCGTGGTGCACGTGGTTATATGTTTACCCTGTGGTGTACGTGGTTATATTACCCTGTGGTGTACGTGGTTATATGTTTACCCCGTGGTGTACGTGGTTATATGTTTACCCCGTGGTGCACGTGGTTATATGTTTACCCCGTGGTGCACGTGGTTATATGTTTACCCCGTGGTGCACGTGGTTATATGTTTACCCGTGGTGCACGTGGGTATATGTTTACCCGTGGTGCACGTGGTTATATGTTTACCCGTGGTGCACGTGGTTATATATTTACCCGTGGTGCACGTGGTTATATGTTTACCCGTGGTGCACGTGGTTATATGTTTACCCCGTGGTGCACGTGGTTATATGTTTACCCCGTGGTGCACGTGGTTATATGTTTACCCCGTGGTGCACGTGGTTATATGTTTACCCCGTGGTGCACGTGGTTATATGTTTACCCTGTGGTGCACGTGGTTATATGTTTACCCTGTGGTGCACGTGGTTATATGTTTACCCTGTGGTGCACGTGGTTATATGTTTACCCTGTGGTGCACGTGGTTATATGTTTACCCTGTGGTGCACGTGGTTATATATTTACCATGTGGTGCACGTGGTTATATGTTTACCCTGTGGTGTACGTGGTTATATTACCCTGTGGTGTACGTTGTTATATGTTTACCCTGTGGTGTACGTGGTTATATGTTTACCCTGTGGTGTACGTGGTTATATGTTTACCCTGTGGTGTACGTTGTTATATGTTTACCCTGTGGTGTACGTGGTTATATGTTTACCCTGTGGTGTACGTGGTTATATGTTTACCCCGTGGTGTACGTGGTTATATGTTTACCCCGTGGTCTACGTGGTTATATGTAATCTACTCTAGAGTGTGAGTGGTTATATGTGGGTATATGTGACTTATTGAGACTGACGTTGGGAATTAAGTGAGGTGTTCTGAAGGACACACCGATACCAACATTAATGTTTGACTAATACATTGGGCCTCAAAACTTAATACAAGAGAAAGAACTAATGAAGCTCACAACATTGTTGATGGCAAAATAACAGAACTAAAGAGTACGAGTGCTTTAAGATGAAGGATCATATTTATAAAGTAAAGGAATGCATGGCAACCTTGAGTGAGCTCTACTTCACCATTACAATCATTTCTAGTCAGTAGTCAGTTGACTGTGAAGGAGAAAGAGTGTGTAAAGCTGCCGGAGAAATATAAGTAAGTTTATTTAGGCACAGGTACACACAAGTTCAATGATCTTACAGTGTAAATTACCTAGGATAACCCCAAAAAAGTCAGTGACTTATTTCCATTGAGGTCCTTGCAATATCTTATTTATAATATTTTTAACTTATTTATTATCGCTATATTCCTAAACGAGTTAAGCGCTCCATTCGTTTATATTATTACCGTGGCCTGGTAGGCAACGCTCTCCCTTCACACTGAGTGTCCGTGATTCGATTCCCGGTACGGGTGGAAACATTTATTACGTGTTTCCTTAAGACACCTGCTGTCCCTGTTCACCTGTTCATTATGATGAATAATGGCTCTGCTAGTTCCTATCTGTACTGTTCTGCTTTCTTCAAACTCATTTTGCTGGTTTCTTTCTGACAACATTTCATAAACTTGTTTGAGAAATCAGAATTCTAATCAGCATTATCTTTATTTAATGCGTGTTTAGATGATTCATCAACTATGTCATGTTTTTGGAGGTTTATGTGAGAGGGAATCCACAAAAGCATAACATGAATCCCCTCAGGCTATTTAGAGCACGTAATAAAGAACTGGGGGTCACAATTGCAGTGTGTACGGTGGATAATGGATCTATTAGTTCATATCTGTATTCTTTCTTCTAGCTCGTTTGCTAGTTCGTCTTTGACGATGTTTCATAAGCATCTGTTTGAGAAACCAAAATTATATTCGCTTTATTTAATGCTCGTTTAGCTACATCATCATCTCTGTTGTAGTCTTGGAGGCGTATGTATGAAGGAACCCACAAAACCTTACCAAACTTTTTCCGTCGATTTCCAACCAAAATTTGGTCATTATATTTTACCCGACCCTCGAGACATAGGCTTAATAAAGTGCAAACTTTGGTGGCCCTTTACATCAACACCCCCAAGGAGGAGGACATGTTGCGTTAGGTATTATTTAGGACTTCTGCGCCAGCCTTCGTCGGGTGTGGACGTCTCTCTCTCGCCTGAGTATCAGTGACAAATTTCCCCCGTTCTCTCTGGGACGCTTGTCCTCATCTATTTTGCCCGCCGGGCACTCTACAGGAGGGGCACCTGTTCATCGGCTTACTTCTAGCCAGCTCCATTTTTTCCGCTCTGCGGAAAATTATTTAACGGTTTTTGGTGGGAAGCCGGTTGCTGTACTCAGGTGGGGGTGTGGGGGTCCTGCTTTGCTGGGGCTTGGCAAGGGGGTCCACCGGACCTAATCGGAAACTCAAGTTTCTATCTATTTACAAAGGAACTTTTGTTCCTTTTCTTTCATCGCCCAGCCTTGGGCAACAAATCTTCCTCGTGCCATCGAGAGGTCGGGCTCGATACGGCTTAGGCTGTCAGTGGCCCAATAAAACCCCAACGAAGAAGAAGAAGAAGGTATTATTTAGAATTTAACCTAGGATAACCCATTAATGTCAAGCAGTGTAACTTATTATCATAAGTAAGTAAGTAAGTTTATTCAGGTATACACAAATACAGTTACATAGATTATCATACATAGCAGCATATGTGTAGAAAACCCAGGATAACCCAAAAAGTCAGACAGAGTGACTTATTTCCATTGGGGTCCATAAGGGTTTATGTGTTACATAATCGTATATTTTCATATATATACATATTGCCTTAGCGTATGTCCATAGTCATAAAATTCAAGCGTTCTTTCTAACGTACTACAGTCTAATTTCAATGATTTTACTACTAACGAAAACATGTTCTATAGTATATAAATTTAATGAAACTATTGGAAAGAATTAACCGAACGTACCCTAATCTCATTTAACTAAATTATGTTGATGGACGAATCATGTTTGTATTTGGTTATTGTGTCCACAAAGTCCTTTTCCGGTTTCAATTATTATTTTTTAATCAAAATAATACAAAAATGCAATTTCTGCATTTAATAGCTAAACTATACAATTTTTATAGAGCTTCACGTTTGCTACTGTATGCATCAACATGTGCGCCTCTAGTAGTCCATAACATTTAATCAATACATAAATAACAATACACAAGAATGGAGAGGCACTGCAGTAGGCCTATTGGTCCATACTAGGCAGGTCATCAAACCCAGCCCTTCTCACTTATATATTTGTCCGCTTTGTTTTTTAAACAGCCCAAGGTGCTAGCATCTTGTAATTTTCAGCTGTTATTATCTAGTTCATTACACATATTGGCCAACATATCGAGTGTAACTTTACTGATGTCATCACTTATTCTAGGATGGGGTTTTTTGATGTTACCTCCCAGTATCTAGGAAACTTAATAGTACTTCATAAACACCCCCCACAGGAAGTCGAGAGGCTTGATATCAGGGCACCATGGAATGGCCATTTGATGGGGCCATCATGTCCTACCTATTTACCAGGGAATTTCACTTTGTGATAATTAGGCTATCAGGGGCTCTGGTGGCTAAAGCTCTCGCTTCACACAGGCGAGGGCTTGGGTTCGATTCCCAGCCAGGGTAGAAACATTGGGCGTGTTTCTTTACACCTGTTGTCTATGTTCACCCATCAGTAAAATGGGTACCTGGGTGTTAGTGGACTGGTGTGGGTCGCATCCTGGGACAAAACTGACCTCATTTGCCCGAAATGCTCAGCATAACAAGGGGCTTTCTATATAGTAGTATGTCAGCTATGGTCTGTATAATTTGTACATATACTTGTAGTAAATAAAGATATATTATTTATTATTATTATATGCAGGAAGCTACATTTTCATGTCTTTACCATATTGTAATAATGTTTTAAAAGTGGAAAAGGACCTCCTGTACAACTATTTAAACAAGTCACTGAGAATGGCTGGATATATTGCTGACATCAGTGATATTAAAGCCTGTGACTCGGCCTAACACCTAAATGATAGCAGAAAGAAAACAAAATCAGTGCAAAAATAAATACAGTAAACCTTCCATTTAATGAACTTCAATTTAACAGATTTCAAAGATATGGGACATAATCTGCTATGTCATTTAATTTGGAAACATTGAAAACGTCTGGTACGTAGTTACAAAATTGCCCATTACTGTTATGATCAGGGCAAAACTGTCTCATCTTTACCCAGTACGTACAATTGTCATTACTGGCCACTTGTTCCACTTCCCCTCTGGTTTGTCAAATTGAGGGTTATATCAGATCATGGTTTCCTTATAAATATTTTAACAGTATTACTGTACCCAGCATATAGTGGACTACTGGGGAGAGAGAGAGAGAGAGAGTGGCCAGTAATGATGATTGGGGTGGATAGAGATGAGATTGTTTTGGCATGGCTCATGGCCTGGAAATAAGTCAGTGTCTGACTTTTTTGGGTTATCCTATGTAATCTTTACATATGCTGCTATGTACGATAATCTGTGTAACTATTTATGTATACCTGTACCTGAATAAAAATTAATTAATGTTCTCGCTTCACACGCTGAATGTCCGTGGTTCGATCCCTGGCAAGGGTGGAAACATTGGGTGTTTCCTTATACATGTTGTCCCATTCACCTAGCAAGCAAGTAGGTACCTGGGTGTTAGTCGATTGGTGTGGGTCGCATCCTGGGGGACAAGCACGAGGACCCCCAATCCAAATAAGACAGTCCTTCGATGATGCACTGCCTTTCTTGGGTTATCCTGGGTGGCGAACCCTCCGAGGTTAAAAATCCAAACAAAATCTTATCTTACAATATAACCATTGGACTTTGTTGTTACCAACTCAGTTTACTTGTATTTCCGAAGTTCGTTACATCACAGTCTGTTAAATCAATAGTTTACATTACAGGAAATGATTGTCCTTCCTTTAACATATTAGTGAGCTTAAGTGAATAGCACTTTATTTCCACTGAGTGTAGACCTGAGAAACTATAACTCTGACTCTAGTCTCTTCCAATATTTTCTTGATACTCTTGTCAGTCTTGCTCCTTCTGCCATATTCAAAGCGGAATGGTAATCTAATTCATTTCTTCCTTTCCTTGATGTTCATATCCACTTCTCTGTGACAGGTTTTTTTATTTTCCATTTACTACAAACCTATGCACTATAGCATATATATTCTTGTTTCTATGTTTCTCTCTCAAATAAGATAAGATACTTTATTTCAGCATGATGCAATATTTGTACAGAGGCGAATGACATTTAGGTGTGCTTACAGAAAGACCCTTAATATGCAGAGCATTTCGGGCAAACTTAAGACTAACCTAAGATTAATAAGGCAATGACAAATTGAGTGGTTTTATGTACAGTCTCTTAGGTAGTTGTAAATATAAATTTAGGAGTTATAATGAATACAAGAGAATTGAATATTCTATTAGTACATGCTATATGGCTTTTATCAAGTTTAATTGTTTATAGAATTACAGGTTTGATTAGGATTATAGGTAATGAGGATTCTAGCATATTAACATAATGTGGATGCAAT
The DNA here is from genome assembly GCA_009830355.1 of Cherax destructor. Taxonomy (NCBI): domain Eukaryota; kingdom Metazoa; phylum Arthropoda; class Malacostraca; order Decapoda; family Parastacidae; genus Cherax; species Cherax destructor. The sequence goes on along the minus strand of WNWK01008272.1, from coordinate 27,271 downwards.
CATTGTTTTAATGGTTGTGAGGATTACAGATATCAAATCAAATAAAAAAAAATATATGTACATAGTATATAAACAAATCAAATCAACTTTATTTCTGATAATATTACAAAGTGGGGTTTACATATTATGCTATTAATACATTTTATGAATTATTTATTACAAGAAGGCCAATAATATGCCTAGGTATGCCTAGGCATTTCTGGCAGTCTTATACTAGATCTTACTCTATAGTGACACAATGATTATACTGGTATTAAGGTTAGGCAATTGTAGTGATTAACTAGGTTTTCAAAATTGAGGTAGTACACAAATTTAAGAATTTAACAATTAGTTTATATATTAATGGAAATGGTGACATGTTGACATGACTAGCTTAAGAATTATGAAGCAATAGTTGTATTAGAATCTTGGTTACAGTCATGTGCAAATTAAGGGGGAATCACAGATATCAATAAGTGTAATTTTGTTATGGATATGTGCAAGATAAAGTAGTTTTCATGTGGTTAGCTACTGGTAAGTGAGATGAGATGATTTTAACGGTGCTTTTGAAAATGGAGGTTGTCTGCAGTTCTAGAGTTTTCAGGCAGGAAGTTTCAGATTTTAGGCCCTTTTATGTACAATGAATTTTTGTATAGATTTAGTTGGATGCGGGGAATATCAAAGAGATGTTTGTGTCTGGTATTATGTCTATGGGTCCTGTCACAACTGTCAAGAAAGTGTTTTAGCTCAGGGTTAAAGTTGGTATTTATGGTTCTATAAATGTAGATTGCAGAGTAGTAAGTGTGGATGTTCTGAACAGTGAGTAAGTTTAGGTCTTTGAAGAGTGGGGGTGTGTGTTGCCTAGTGTTGGATTGCGTGATAATTCTTACTGCGGCTTTTTGTTGGGTTATTATTGGCTTTAGGTGTCTTGCTGCTGTTGATCCCCAAGCACAAATGGCATATGTGAGGTAGGGATAGATGAGTGAATAGTATAGTGTGAGTAGGGCTGATTGTGGTACATAGTAACGTATCTTAGAGAGGATCCCCACAGTTTTGGACACTTTCTTTTGTTATGTGTTGGATACGAGTGCTGAATTTCAGGTTACTGTCGAGGTGAAGGCCCAGGAATTTGCCCTCTATATGTTTAGCAATAGGAGTGTTGTTGATCTTAATGTTTAATTGTGCATCACCTGCTCTGTTACCAAACATAATATAGAAGGTCTTATCAGTGTTGAGTGTAAGTTTGTTGGCTGTCATCCATGTAGATATTTTTAGTAATTCGTTGTTAACAATGGTGTTGAGCGCTTCAAGATTTGGGTGGGAGATGACATAAGTCGTGTCATCAGCAAAGAGTATTTATTAGTTTCAGGTGTTGTGATACATTGGAAAGATCATTGATGTATAACAGGAAGAGCAGGGACCAAGAACACTTCCCTGTGGTACTCCAGTATCAAGTGGTCGTGTCGAGGAGGTTGTGTCTTTAATGGTGACATACTGATACCTATTAGTAAGGTAGGATTTGAAGTATGCAAGTGCATGACCACTTATACCATAGTGGTCCAGTTTGTGGAGTAGGATGCCGTGGTTTACTGTGTCGAAAGCTTTCCTTAGGTCAATAAAAAGTCCTAATGGATATTCCTTATTTTCCAGTGCTGTGTAAAGCAGGTCTATCATTTTTACGATTGCATCGTTAGTGCTTTTATTTTTTCTGAAGCCAAATTGGCAGGGGTTGAGTATGCTTTGTGTCGTTATAAATGAGTATAATCTCTTGTGCACAAGTTTCTCGAAGATTTTGGATAGCAACGGTAAGTTTGATATTGGCCTATAGTTGTTTACGTCTGCGGGGTCACCACCTTTGTGTATTGTGTAACCCTAGCAAGATTCCTTAGGGATACAAATATTACAGAGACAGTCTAAACACAATGTCCAAACCAAAACCCTACGTATCTACCTGGAGAGAATTCCAGGGGTCAACGCCCCCGCGGCCTGGTCTGTGACCAGGCCTCCTGTTGGACGAGAGCCTGATCAACCAGGCTGTTACTGCTGGCCGCACGCAGTCCAACGTACGAACCACAGCCCGGCTGATCAGGTACCGACTTGAGGTGCCTGTCCAGTGCCTGCTTGAAGACAGCCATGGGTTTGTTGGTAATCCCCCTGATGTATGCTGGGAGGCAGTTGAACAATCTTGGGCCCCTGCCACTTATTGTGTTGTCCCTCAAAGTGCTAGTGCCACCCCTGCTCTTCATTGGGGGGATGTTACATCGCCTGCCGAGTCTTTTGCTTTCGTAGGGAGTGATTTTTGTGTGCAAGTTTGGTACTAAGCCCTCGAGAATTTTCCATGTGTATATAATAATGTATCTCTCCCGCCTGCGTTCTAGAGAGTACAGGTTTAGGAACTTCAAGCGTTCCCAGTAGTTGAGGTGGTTTATCGCACTTATGCGTGCGGTGAAGGTTCTCTGCACATTTTCAAGGTCAGCAATTTCACCCGCCTTGAAAGGTGCAGTTAGTGTGCAGCAATATTCCAGCCTAGATAGAACAAGTGATCTGTAAAGTGTCAACATGGGCTTGGCATCCCTGGTTTTGAAGGTTCTCATTATCCATCCTGTCATTTTTCGAGCAGATGCAATTGCTACTTTGTTATGGTCCTTAAAGGTGAGATCCTCTGACATGATCACTCCCAGGTCTTTGACATTAGTTTTTCGCTCTATTGTGTGGTTGGAATTAGTTTTGTACTCCGATGAGATTTTAATTTCTTCACGTTTTCTGTATCTGAGTAATTGAAATTTCTCATCATTGAACTTCATATTGTTTTCTGCAGCCCATTTAAAGATTTGGTTTATGTCTGCTTGGAGTCTTGCAGTGTCTTCAACGGTGGACACTGTCATACAGATCGGGTGTCATCTGCAAGGAAGACACAGCACTGTGGCTTATATCCCTGTCAATGTCTGATATGAGGATGAGGAATAGGATGGGAGCAAGTGCTGTGACTTGTGGAACAGAGCTTTTCACAGTAGCTGCCTCAGACTTTACTCTGTTGACTACTACTCTTTGTGTTCTACATGTTAGGAAATTATAGATCCATCTACCAACTTTTCCTGTTATTCCTTTATCACGCATTTTGTGTGCTATTACACCATGGTCACACTTGTCAAAGGCTTTTGCAAAATCTGTGTATATAACATCTGCATTCTGTTTATCTTCTAGAGCATCCAGGACCTTGTCGTAGTGGTCCAGTAGTTGGGACAGACAGGAGCGGCCTGCTCTAAACCCATGCTGTCCTGGGTTGTGCAATTGATGGGTATCAAGATGGGTGGCGATCTTGCTGCTTAGAACCCTTTCAAAGATTTTTATGATATGGGACGTTAGCGCAATTGGTCTGTAGTTCTTTGCTATTGCTTTACTGCCCCTTTTGTGGAGCGGGGCTATGTCTGTTGTTTTTAGTAGCTGTGGGACGATCCCAATGTCCATGCTCCCTCTCCATAGGATGTTAAAAGCATGTGATAGGGGCTTCTTGCAGTTCTTGATGAACACGGAGTTCCATGAGTCTTGGCCTGGAGCGGAGTGCATGGGCATGTCATTTATTGCATTTTCGAAGTCATTTGGCGTCGTGGTGATGTCAGAAAGGCATGCGTCTGTCAAGTTCTGTGGCACTCTCATAAAAAAATCATTTAGGTTTTCGATTTTCAGTCTGGTTAGTGGCTCGCTAAAGACTGAGTCATACTGGGATTTAAGTAACTCACTCATTTCCTTGCTGTCATCTGTGTAGGACCCATCCCGTGTAAGTAGGGGCCCAATACTGGTTGTTGTTCTCGACTTTGGTTTTGCATAGGAAAAGAAATACTTAGGGTTTCTTTCAATTTCATTTATGGCGTTTAGTTCTTCCCGTGTCTCTTGATTCCTGTAAGATTCCTTTAGTTTTAATTCGATGTTTGCTATTTCTCTGACTAGTGTCTCCCTACGTATTTCAGAGATATTTTCCTCCTGTAGCCGCTCCGTTATTCTTTGCCTTCGCCTGTATAGGGAGCGCCTCTCTCTTTCTAGTTTGCATCTTCTCCTCCTTTTCCTTAAGGGAATTTGCCTTGAGCAAACCTCAAGTACCACAGAGTTAATTTGTTCTAGACATAGGTTGGAATCCGTGATGCTTAGGCAATCTTCCCAGTTTATATCATTTAGGACTTGGTTTACTTGGTCCCACCTTATGTTTTTGTTATTGAAGTTGAATTTGGAGAAAGCTCCCTCATGGCTGATCACATTTTGTTGATCTGGGGCTGCCCGCATGCATGTCTGGACCTCTATTATGTTGTGATCCGAGTACAGTCATACCCTGTGTTACGATGCTGTCATCTTACGTTATTTTCGAGTACCGATATTTATAACGTAAAAAATTTGATTGCGATTTACGATGTTTGCTTCGTGTAACAACATTCGTACCGGACGTGTCCGCTTGGCGCCCAGCTGAGCGCGCACTCCAGGGAGCGTCAGTGTGCTATTGTTTACAAGCGAGAGCGACCACCCACCCACACCCACGCATTCATACCAGTATATTGTCATTATTCCACTGTTTTTAGTGCTTGCAACTGCTAAATAAGCTACCATGGGTCCAAGGAAAGATCCTAGTGCTAAGCCTGTGGCAAAGAGGAACAGAAATACATGTACGATAGAACTGAAGAAGGAGATAATAGAAAAATATGAAAGTGGAGTGCGTATCAGTGAGCTGGCCAGGCTGTATGGTAAACCCTTTTCTACCATCGCTACCATTGTGGCCAAGAAAAATTCAAGTAAAATCAAGGAAGCTGTTGTTGCAAAAGGTTCATCTGTGATCACAAAACACAGACCACGAGTGCTGGAAGATGTGGAAAGGTTGTTGTTGGTGTGGATCAATGAGAAACAGTTAGCAGGAGATACTGTTTCGGAGGCAATAATATGTGAAAAAGCAAGGCAGTTGCATGATGATCTCGTTAAGAAAATGCCTGCAACGAGTGCTGAAGTGAGCGAATTTAAAGCCAGCAGAGGCTGGTTTTACAAATTTAAGAATCGAAGTGGCATACATAGTGTTGTGAGGCATGGTGAGGCAGCCAGTTGTGACAAAAGTGCGGCTGAAAAATATGTGCCTGAATTCCAGGAGTACCTAGAGGCTGAACAATTCCTCCCCCAACAAGTGTTTAATTGTGATGAAACAGGCCTGTTTTGGAAGAAAATGCCCAACAGGACCTACATTACTCAGGAGGAAAAGGCACAGCCTTTTCCTCCGTGATAAAGGAATAACAGGAAAAGTGGGTAGATGGATCTATAATTTCCTAACAAGTAGAACACAGAGTAGTAGTCAACAGAGTAAAGTCTGAGGTGGCTACAGTGAAAAGCTCTGTTCCACAAGGCACAGTACTCGCTCCCATCCTGTTCCTCATCCTCATACAGTGGACCCTCGGTTAACGAAAGGTCCTGTTAACGAAAGTTTCGGAAAACGTAAGCTTTTTTCGGAATCGGTTAGCGAAAAATTCCTCGGTTACCGAAAGGTATTAGACGTGTCCGCCTGCTCCGCGCAAGCGCAGGACACCAGTGAAGCGTTGTTTACCATTGAGAGAACATTACCTAACGCGCTCTTTCAAAGATTCACAATATATTTGGTGTCTTTTTTGGTGGTTTAGTGATTGTCACTGTGAAATAAGTCACCATGGGTCCAAAGAAGCTTCCTAGTGGCACCCCAGTGGTAGCAGGCATGCAGGGAGTGTAGGATTCATGCAGAGAGTGTAGCATTCATGCAGAGAGTGTAGAATTCATGCAGAGAGTGTAGCATTCATGCAGGGAGTGTAGCAGGCATGCAGGGAGTGTAGCATTCATGCAGAGAGTGTAGCATTCATGCAGGGAGTGTAGCATTCATGCAGGGAGTGTAGCATTCATGCAGGGAGTGTAGCATTCATGCAGGGAGTGTAGCATTCATGCAGGGAGTGTAGCATTCATGCAGGGAGTGTAGCATTCATGCAGGGAGTGTAGCATTCATGCAGGGAGTGTAGCATTCATGCAGGGAGTGTAGCATTCATGCAGGGAGTGTAGCAGGCATGCAGGGAGTGTAGCAGGCATGCAGGGAGTGTAGCAGGCATGCAGGGAGTGTAGCAGGCATGCAGGGAGTGTAGCAGGCATGCAGGGAGTGTAGCAGGCATGCAGGGAGTGTAGCAGGCATGCAGGGAGTGTAGCAGGCATGCAGGGAGTGTAGCATTCATGCAGGGAGTGTAGCATTCATGCAGGGAGTGTAGCATTCATGCAGGGAGTGTAGCATTCATGCAGGAGTGTAGCATTCATGCAGGGAGTGTAGCATTCATGCAGGAGTGTAGCATTCATGCAGGAAGTGTAGCATTCATGCATTAAAAGAAAAAGAAGGAAGTAACCCCAGAGGAGGGACTTGTTACCTGAAGTCCTTTTGGAGGGGGATTTCCCTTCCAACCATTAACACCCTGCCCCTGTCAGCAACTCTACCTTCCAGATGCTTGAAACTCTTCAATAAAGGTAAGTAAATGTTATTGTTTTTTTTTTTTGAGTGATTATTTTTTTGTGGAACAAATTAATTGTATTTACATTATTTCTTATGGGAAATAAGGTTTCAGATAACGAAAGATTCAGATTAAGTAATAGCTCCTGGACCGGATTAATTTCGTTAACCGAGGGTCCACTGTATTGGACATTGACAGGGATATAAGCCACAGTGCTGTGTCTTCCTTTGCAGATGACACCCGAATCTGTATGACAGTATCCACCGTTGAGGACACTGCAAGACTCCAAGCAGACATAAACCAAATGGGCTGCAGAAAACAATATGAAGTTCAATGATGAGAAATTTCAATTATTCAAATATGGAAAACGTGAAGAAATTAAAATCTCATCGGAGTACAAAACAAATTTTAACCACACAATAGAGCGAAAAACTAATGTCAAAGACCTGGGAGTGATCATGTCAGAGGATCTCACCTTCAAGGACCATAACACCGTAGCAATCGCATCTGCTAGAAAAATGACAGGATGGATAATGAGAACCTTCAAAACGAGGGATACCAAGCCCATGTTGACACTTTTCAGGTCGCTTGTTCTATCTAGGCTGGAATATTGTTGCACACTAACTGCACCTTTCAAGGCAGGTGAAATTGCTGACCTAGAAAATGTGCAGAGAACCTTCACGGCATGCATAACTGCGATAAACCACCTCAATTACTGGGAACGCTTGAAGTTCCTAAACCTGTACTCCCTAGAACGCATTATTATATACACGTGGAAAATTCTCGAGGGATTAGTACCAAACTTGCACACGAGAGTCACTCCCTACGAAAGCAAAAGACTCGGCAGGCAATGTAGCATCCTCCCAATGAAAAGCAGGGATGCCACTAGCACGTTGAGAGACAACATAATAAGTGTCAGGGGCCCAAGACTGTTCAACTGCCTCCCAGCATACATCAGGGGGATTACCAACAAACCCCTGGCTCTCTTCAAGCAGGCACTGGACAGGCACCTGACCAGCCAGACTGTGGTTCGTACGTTGGACTGCGTGCGACCAGCAGTAACAGCCTGGTTGATCAGGCTCTGATCCAACATGAGGCCTGGTCACGACCGGTCACAGACCGATCACAGACCAGGTAATCTCTGTGACTTTTGTTCAAAAGTGTGTTAATCCAATAGCTAGTAAAATTAATTCATCAGATGCCACTAGCACGTTGAGGGACAACACAATAAGTGTGAGGGGCCCAAGATTGTTCAACTGCCTCCCAGCATACATAAGGGGGATTACCAACAAGCCCCTGGCTGTCTTCAAGCAGGCACTGGACAGGCACCTCAAGTCGGTACCTGATCAGCCGGGCTGTGGTTCATACGTTGGACTGCGTGCGGCCAGCAGTAACAGCCTGGTTGATCAGGCTCTGGTCCAACAGGAGGCCTGGTCACAGACCGGGCGCGGGCGTTGACCCCTGGAATTCTCTCAGGTAGACTCCAGGTAGATGTCATATTTTTAAGTAAAGCATTATTCATTGTTCTTAAGTCTTGTTTTAGAATCACACTCATATATAAACATTATAGAATCACACTAAATCTTATGATTCCAAACATTGATCCTGATATCAACCTCTTATTAAATGACTTACACAAACTTAACAATAACTGTCATTACTACACAGCAGAACAGGCAAAAACAGTACTCAACGCCAACAATAACATATCTATCTTTAACTACAATGTCAGATCTTTAAGCAAACATTTTGATGACCTCACTGCATTATTAAACTCACTACAGGCCAATATGTCCATCATTGCTCTCACTGAAACCTGGCTAAAGCCTGTACTAATACTACAGATATCTACACCATTCCTGGTTACACAGCCATACACAATTGTAGGCCAGACCAACAAGGAGGTGGCACAGCTATATTCTACTCAGACCAGCTTGAATGTATCAACAATATATGCACAAGAGATGAACATGGAGAATATATAATAGCTAAGTTTAAATCCAAATACCTACAAAAACCTCTCACAGTGATAAATATCTATAGATTACCACAGTCAAATATTAAACAATTTAGTGAAAAATTAGGAAGTATGATTACTGATGCACACATGAACGAAGACCACTTAATCCTCACAGGAGACTTCAATATAAACCTCCTACAAGATCAGGACCCACAAGTAACTGAATTCACAAACACTGAGCAACTGCTTGCTGCTACCGACAGTAACAAAACCTACAAGAATCTTTGAGACTTGTGCCTCCCTATTAGACCATATCTGGAGTAACACCATATCCCCATTAAAATCAGGCATAATCACAGACAATACCACAGACCACTACCCTACCTTTCTCATAACCAACCTCAGTAAATTACCCCTAGAGACTACTAAAGTTACCTTCAGACTACATAATGAGACAGCTATTAATAACTTCATAACAGCTTTGACAAACATTGACTGGCAAACAGAAATAGACAACTATACAGATACTGACTTATGTATTAATAATTTTCTTTAAAAGACCCAATACCTCTATAATAAGCATTGCCCTAAAAAACTAAACAAATTACAGCTAAAAGACTAAACAGTCCCTGGCTAACACCCAGCATACTCAAATCTATTAATATAAAACCCCTATATGAAAAACAGTACAGAATGGGTCAAATAACAAGAGAACAAACAAAAAAATTGTACTATGAGAACAGATTACATAACTTAAAAGGTGATATAAAAAAGACCTGGACAACCCTATCTGAAATTCTAGGAACTAAAAAATATCCACTAACAGAACTAATAATAATAATAATAATAATAATAATAATAATAATAATAATAATAATTTTTATTTGTACATGATACAAAGAATTACATTTGGTTATTGAGATTACATGAGGTGTACATGCCAAAAGCCCCTAGTATGCAGGGCATTTTGGGCAGACTTAAAATTAACTTAAAACTAGATTGTAAGAATTTTTGTAGATAGTATACAATCAAGCTAACAAAACCAGATGAACCCCTACTCCCACCTACTGAAACAGCAAACAAACTCAATGATTTCTTCACCATAGGAAAAAAGCTGGCAAGCAAAATCCCAAGTTCAAACACTCCACCTAACGACTATCTCACTGGCACCTATCCGAACACACTATTCCTAGCCCCGACCAACCCAATAGAAGTTTCACTTATAATCAACACATTAAAAAACAAGGCAGGAGATCTAAATAACTTACCACCTTTTATATACAAAAAAGCTTCTCAAGTTCTATCACCATCGAATCCTCTACCTTCCCATCAATACTCAAAATAGCGAGGTTACCCCATACATAAAGGAGGAGATCAAACAGACCTGAATAACTATAGGCCGATATCTAACTTACCCCTTCTCTCCAAAATCTTTGAAAAATTAATTCATAGACAGATATATTCCTACCTCATCTCCCACAACGTACTCAACCACTGTCAATTTGGATTCAGGCCTAATAAAAATACAAATGATGCTATTATATACATGCTAGAAATAATTTACACCGCCCTCGAGGAAAAAGAAATCCCAGTGGGAATCTTCATTGATTTACGTAAAGCTTTTGATACAGTTGACCATTATCTGTTACACCTAAAATTATCACACTATGGTATAAGAGGGCACTCCCTCAACTACCTAAAATCATACCTTAGCAACAGAAGCCAATATGTGTACACAAATGGAGCTAGCTCTACCACACAAACTATTACAGTAGGTGTCCCACAGGGAAGTGTTCTTGGCCCACTTCTCTTTCTCATTTACATTAACGACCTACCAAATGCATCTCAACTACTCAAACCCATACTATTTGCAGATGACACTACATACGTTTTCTCTCACCCAAGCCCAGACATACTAGCCAACACTGTAAATACTGAATTGCAGAAAATATCTACCTGGATGATGACTAACAAACTTACTCTCAATATTGATAAAACCTATTTCATTCAGTTTGGAAACAGAGCTACAAATGTACCACTTAACATAATGATAAACGGGTCCCTTATCACAAAACTCAGAGGAAAAATTCTTAGGAATCCATCTTGACAGTGGCCTAAAATTTCAGACACGTATACAACAAATTTCCAAGAAAGTCTCCAAGACCGTGGGAATACTATCCAAGATACGGTACTATGTTCCACAACCAGCTCTCCTTACCCTATATCACTCACTCATTTACCCCTACCTCACCTATGGAATCTGCGCATGGAGCTCAACATCAATAACTCATCTCAGACCATTAATAACACAACAAAAGGCTGCAGTTAGAATAATGATAAATTCACACTCCAGACAACATACTCCATCAATATTCAAAAATCTAAACTTACTCACCATACATGACATCCATACTTTTTACTGTGCCTATTACATACATAGAACACTAAATGCAAATATAAACCCACCACTCAAACTTCTCCTTACCAACCTTAACCCTTTACCGGGCAGGACCGTGTACAGACGGTCCTAAACACGTGTTTTTTGCGCGTGTCATCCTACTCCCCCAGCGCATCTAGGTTCCCATTCTCTATATCTGACCAATCACAAGCCTTCTGTGAGTCGCTCCAGCTAAGTGAGACCGGCATCTGCTCGCTTCCCATTGGTTGAGAGACCAAAATGTAAACACTTCTCGCTTGGCGTCACCCAGAGCCGAATTTTTGCTCTTGTTCCACTCATATACACTGTGATTATACTCTCTACAATGTCGGTAAGTACTAATTGTTGTGTCCAGTGTGTAAATGAATAGTTTAGGCATATTTTGAGATATATATCAGGAGTTAGATATGCATAATATGAGTGTACCATGCAATTGAAAAAGTGCAACAAAAGAGGACCGTGTGCAGACGGTCCCGCCGTCAGGGCCACATTTTAAATTTCAGTAAATAAATATTTATATAAAAATTTCTAGTGCATATATGAATTCTGTAGTGGTCTGGGTGTGTACAGAACATTCTTATTGTCATTCCAGATCAATGAGAAATTGTTCTATGGTGAATCCTCCCAAGATAAGTCAAAATATCTCTGCATTTTGGAGGAAAGTGACTCCAATCCAGAGCCAGATGACCTGGAATTACTTGAGAGTGGTGATGAATACTTGCCACCTGATGCACAGGTGTCAAGTGATGAGGAGGAGGAAGAAATGCCATCCAAAAAGCCTAAATTAGCCAAGAAAAGAAAGGTATTGCGATCGAGGAGTACCCTGATGAAGAAGATCTTCATGATGAGCTTGCTGTTCAAGCTCAGACTGTTTGGACGAAGGATGACATCACTAATGACTCTTTGCCTGTATACGAACATGAAAAGCCTCTTGCAATTAAGTGTCCATTTGAATATTTTAGCAAGTTTTTTACCCCAAATATGATAGAAAGCATGACATATCAAACCAATTTGTATGCCAAGCAAAAAAACATAGATACTACTTTTGTAACAGATTGTGAAGAAATAATACAGTTCATAGGTATTCTGTTGTTTATGGGTATTTCTTCATACCCATCCCTAGATGACTATTGGGCAAGTTCTACTAAGGTAATCCAGGTTGCAGAAGTCATATCATCTAAAAGATTTAGGTTGCTTAGGCGTACAGTTCATTTCAATGATAACACCCACAGGCATAAGGACAGATTCCACAAAATAAGGCCTCTTTACACAGCACTAACTAATGCTTGCTTGCAAGTTGCAGCTACACCCAGGCAGTCTATTGATGAAGTAATGGTTGGTTTCAAGGGTAAAACTGCTGGAAACCTCAGGCAGTACATCAAAACCAAACCAGACAAATGGGGTTTCAAACTATTTTGTCGTGGAAGTGAAGATGGAATCATACATGATATACTCATGTATGAAGGCAAACGACTTTGAAAACCATCCCATAAAGCTGCCAGATGAAGAAAATAAACTACCAATAAGTTCAAAGATTGTTCTGGTACTTGCAACAACTCTCAGCAAAGAAAGACATCAGCAATCTATGCTGACAATTTCTTTTCAAGTGTACCTTTGGTCAAGGTACTAAGAGACAAGTATAACTGCAGGTGCACTGGAACAGTACGTGAAAATAGATGTGGTAAACCAGAACTGATGCCTGTCAAACAAATGGAAAAGAACATAGTGCCCAGGGGCACTTTTGACTTCAAAACCAATGATAGTATCCTTGTTGTAAGGTGGAAGGACAACAAAGCTGTGACTTTAGTGACAAATGATGTGGGAGTGGAACCTGTGACTCTTATTCAAAGATATAACAAGGAATCTAAGACTAAAGACAACTTCCAGTGCCCTGCAGTCATCAAGAACTATAATGCACACATGGGAGGTATTGACAAAAGTAATATGTTGGTACATATGTACAAAACCCCTATGAAATCTAAACGTTGGTACATGCGGCTATTTGCCTATGTTATTGATCTCTCTTGTGAATGCATGGCTTCTTTACTGCCGTGATTGTCGGTCACTAAAAACCAAATGCATGCCACTGAAGCAATTCGGCTTGATGTCTCTGTCACTGCAAGATCCAAAGGACAAAAGTATGGACGCTGTAACATAAGATCAAGTCCAAGACCTTCAACAAGTACTTCCAGTGCTAACAGTGATGATGGTTTGCCAGCCTTGCAATTGCCATCTCCAGTGCAGTACCAACGTGCAGCTAGGCCTGATGACAGTGTGAGGTTGGATAAAATGCTAGGTCACTTGCCAACAGTTGGAAAAATATTGTCATGCAAGTATTGCAGCACAAAGAAACATCATGTCACAACATCATTTTTCTGTTCAGTATGCAAAGTTAACCTATGCATTAGGAAGGATAAAAATTGCTTCACAGCCTATCATTCTAGCAAGTAGTCATCTATAATGATTGTTTTTACTCTTGGAATTCAGGAATATGGGACTTGAAAGTTTTATCCCTTTGCAATGTGTGCATCTTTCTTTTTGGTTCATGTTTATATTTTTTTAATACTTACAAAATGTTTGGAAACAAGTTCCATTTGTGTTTTTGATATTGTATATTAGTAAAATAAAATAGAAAAATACTTATTTGGTGTTTTATTAACAATTGCAAATTTGCAACACTCAGAATTTGACACCCTTTAACGGTCGGGACCGTCTACAGACGGTCCTTGAATATTGGCAATTGCGCGAAAAGTTATTTTTAGAATTTCAAATATATGGGCTCATTATCCTTACATTGAGCTACTCTATCGACTCGTATGAAAAACATTTCGAAATTATCATTTTCCAGGGAGTGCCCGGTAAAGGGTTAACAGGACACATGACCATAACACTAGACACAGATCACTCCTTGATGTTCCCCGTGTCCATCTAACACTATGCAAAAACTCAATGCATATAAAAGGCCAGAAAATTTGGAATTCATTACCTGTGATTGCCAAAGAAACCCTGCCTGTACCTCAATTCAAAAAGCTGCTAAAAAACCACCTTCTCGCCCAAACCTGAGTGCACAATATCTAACATTCCCAACAAAGTTGATTAATCACTTAAATGTAAAAACCTGTTATAAATAATGCATGCTGAGCTAACCGTTTCTATAACATTAACAAATAAAATAACTCACTCTCTTGTACTCTGTGTAACTGTTACGATCAGGGCCTTATCTCGAGGCCTGTGTTGGCCCCCTCGTAACAAGTTATTTAAATTAAGCTTAGCTCTTTTCCTATTCATAGAAAATCATATTTGTACTAGGGTATTTTTAGGAGATTGATCTGGACTTAAGTAAAATTCGTGATCTTTAATACAAACATATACAGTGGTACCTCGACTTACGATATTTTTTCATTCCAGAATGCTGTTCAAGTGTCATTACCAAACGAATTTATCTCCTTAAGAAATGTTGTAAAATAGACTAGTCCTTTTAGACCCCCAAAATTACACTTACAAAAGCATTTAAAAAAATAAACTTACATACAAGGGTGAGTTTGGGGACCATCGTAAGTCGAGGTACCACTGTACTTAGAATATGATGCAGTGTAAAACAAAGTTACACTATACAAATATAGTAACTGACACAGTCTCAATAGAGACAGATGCGTAATAGATACAGTCAAGACTAAGTAGTAATATCCTTTTTCGGGAATTTGTATAAAGGCTGAGAGCCTAGATCAACTTATAAAAGAGAGTATAAACTTATTAAGAGTGAGAATCAACTCCTTGTCAGGAGAGGGTGCGTGAACCTACTGACGAGTACCAATGTTTGGTAAACTGACGTTATGTAGGTCACGTGACTGAGGGAGGAGACCGGCCAGTACGTTAACAAGTGACCGGCAGTCTGACTAGTGGTCTCCCATTACATGAACAGCACAGTAAAGTGGTCTAACAAATACAATACATTACCATTGCCAAACATAAAATTACCATATAATAATATAAAGAGCAACATGCTCGTACTATTCATAGGGCAGTAAGAATACTACTCAAATATACAATGTCGGGTAAGGGTGAATCTTGTAACAGTAACTTATATAATGACTATATATACTGTAATTGCAATACAACTACAGTGGTACCTCAGCGATGGCGTCGGATACCGATAAAATCGGTCATCGATACATTTTTACGTCAAAATATTGACTCGGTTTACGATGATCCATTCGGTTTATGATATTTGTCCCGGACGCATCCGCGTGGCCCAGCTGTGCGGGCACTCCAGGGAGCGTCAGTGTGCTATTGTTTACAAGCGAGAACGATCACCACCCACGCATTCATACCAGTATATTGTCATTATTCCACTGTTTTTAGTGCTTACAACTGCTAAATAAGCTACCATGGGTCCAAAGAAAGCTCCTAGTGCCAGCCCTGTGGTAAAGAGGCTCAGAAATACAGTAGAACTGAAGAAGGAGATAATAGAAAAATATGAAAGTGGAGTGCATATCACTGAGCTGGCCAGGCTGTATGGTAAACCCTTTTCTACCATCGCTACCATTGTGGCCAAGAAAAATTCAAGTAAAATCAAGGAAGCTGTTGTTGCAAAAGGTTCATCTGTGATCACAAAACACAGACCACAAGTGCTGGAAGATGTGGAAAGGTTGTTGTTGGTGTGGATCAACGAGAAACAGTTAGCAGGAGATACTGTTTCGGAGGCAATAATATGTGAAAAAGCAAGGCAGTTGCATGATGATCTCGTTAAGAAAATGCCTGCAACGAGTGCTGAAGTGAGCGAATTTAAAGCCAGCAGAGGCTGGTTTCAAAGATTTAAGAATCGAAGTGGCATACATAGTGTTGTGAGGCATGGTGACGCAGCCAGTTGTGACAAAAGTGCGGCTGAAAAATATGTGCAGGAATTCCAGGGGTAAATAGAGGCTGAACAATTCCAACCCCAACAAGTGTTCAATTGTGACGAAACAGGCCTGTTTTGGAAGAAAATGCCAAACAGGACCTACATTACACAGGAGGAAAAGGCACTCCCAGGACATAAGCCTATGAAAGACAGGCTAACTCTCATGATGTGTGCTAATGCCAGTGGTGATTGCAAAGTGAAGCCTTTACTGGTGTATCATTCTGAAAATCCCCGAGTGTTTGGCAGATGCGGTATCACCAAGTCTAATTTGTGTGTGATGTGGAAGTCTAACAAAAAGGCATGGGTCACAAAGGACATTTTCTTAGATTGGTTTAATGGCGTGTTTGGCCCCATTGTGAAGAAATATCTTGAGGAAAATAATTTGCCACTTAAGTGCCTCCTGATAATGGACAATGCTCCTTGTCATCCTCCAACCTTGGTAGAGAAAATTGTGGAGGACTTTAAGTTCATCAAAGTGAAGTTCTTGCCCCCTAATACCACTCCTCTCCTCCAGCCCATGGACCAGCAGGTCATTTCAAATTTTAAAAAACTCTACACCAAAGCAATGTTTCAAAAGTGCTTTGATGTGACAACAGACATGAATATAACCCTAAGAGACTTTTGGAAAAATCATTTCCATATCCTGCATTGTGTAAACCTTATAGGTAAGGCTTGGGAGGGAGTGACTACCAGGACTTTGAACTCTGCCTGGAGAAAATTGTTTCCAGACTGTGTCCTAGAGAGGGATTTTGAAGGTTTTGGGGCTGAGCCTCAAAACCCTGAGCCTGAGCCTCAGCCTGAGCCTGTTGTGGAAGAAATTGTGGAAGAAATTGTGGAACTGGGCATGTCCATGGGGTTGGAGGTGAGTGGTAAGGATGTGGAAGAGTTGGTGGAGGAGCACAATGTAGAGCTAACCACTGAAGATCTGCAAGAGCTTCAACAGCAACAGCAACAAGAGAACACAGGTCAGGACAATGGTTCAGAGGAGGAGGAGCTGGAACAGAGATGGAAGAAGGTGCCTTCTTCAGTGATTAAGGAGATTTGTGGAATGTGGAGCAGGGTGCAAGGCTTTATGGATGAATATCACCCTAACCATGCTGTTGCAGGCCGTGCTGGCAACCTGTACAATGACACTGTGGTGTCCCATTTCAGACACAGAGCTCCCTGGACAGATTTTTTGTTAGAGAGGGGTCCAGTGACTCTCAACCTGGTCCTAGTGGCATTAAAAGAAAAAGGCCAGTAACCCCAGAAAAGAACTTGGTACCTGCAGTGTTAATGGAAGGGGATTCCCCTTCCAAACATACTACGTACTCCATCCTTTCTCCTCCTCCCGTCTTCCACACATCAGCAACTCTTCAATAAATGTAAGTGACATGTTATTGTACTATATTTACATGTATTTCTTTATTGTTCATAAAATTGTGTATTATTTAATGTCAAAAAGTTCTAAAAAAATTTTTATTTTACTACTTTTGGAAGTCTGGAACGGATTAATTTTATTTCCATTATTTCTTATGGGGAAAATTGATTCGGATAACGATAAAGTCGGTTACAGATACGCCTTCTGTGACGGATTAATATCGCTAACCGAGGTACCACTGTAATTGTTTTAATTTGTTTGATCTGTTTCAATTAATTGCATTGCTGCAATTAATAAATTATTATGTTCAACTTATATTCAAATTTTACAACTTAACCCTTAAACTGTCCACACGTAGATATACGTTCACTCACGTAGCTGACCGAACGTAGATCTACGTTTTTTTTCAAATGCTTTTAACCTTGCCACGATAAGCCTGAGTTGCCTAGAGATTAGAGAATGGGTCTGTGCACTCAGTGTGTGTAGTATTACAAAATGTGGGAATGACAAACAAAATGCACTCTTCATTTTAAAGAAAAAGAACAATTTATTTTTTTTCTCAAAATACTCGGTCAGCTACGCGAGTGAACGTATATCTACGTGTGGACAGTTTAAGGGTTAAATACACAATTATACTTCTTTTGTAAATTATCAACCATACTTTTTTACCATGTACTTACTGTTAATTAATCTTAAGAATGCCCACAATGCTAAGCATATTAGGGGCTTTTGGCATGTACACCTCATTTATACCTATGTAGTACAACATTGTATCATGTCTAAATAAAATTATTATTATTATTATTATTATTATTATTATTATAAAGTGCTAGTTTCTAGTGATTTGTTAAAAAGTAATGAAATAGCATGTGAAAGGACATGGGCGGCTCGCTTGTATAATAATGGTGGGACTTGAGACAGATTCCTTGATTTATTTTTAAGTGACTTGATTATCATGGTGACTTCAGTGGGCTCAGTAGGTGCAAGATAGAAGGAGGATGGGAAATTCCCATCTAGGTAACACCCAGCATCCTTAAATCCATAAATAAGAGGCACCAATATGAAAAACAATATAGAAGGGGTCTAATAACCAGAGAACAATCCAAACGCTACTCATCAATCCTTACTAGCCTGATAAGAAGGTCCAAAAAATTGTATTATGAGAACAGACTCCAGACCGTAAAAGGTGATATGAAAAAGACCTGGAAAACCCTATCTACAATTCTAGGAAATAAAAAGATATCCACGAACAATACCATCAAATTATCAAAAACAGACGAACCCCTACTCTCACCAACTGAGACAGCAAACAGACTTAATGTTTTCTTCTCCACCATAGGAAAGAATCTAGCGAGTAGGATCCCAAGCTCGAACACTCGTCCAACAGACTACCTCACCAACACCTACCCAGATACACTATTCCTAGCTCCTACCAACTCAATTGAAGTCTCACTCATAATCAACACCCTTAAAAACAAAGCAGGAGACATAAACAGCTTACCACCCTTTATGTACAAAAAAGCTACACATGTACTGTCACCAAGTATAGCAGCATTATTCAATAAATCCATTGAATCTTCAACCTTCCCATCAATTCTCAAATAGCTAGGGTCACCCCGATCCACAAAGGAGGTGACCAAACTGACTTGAACAATTATAGACCAATCTCAAATTTACCACTGCTTTCTAAAATCTTCAAAAATTAATTCATAAACAGATCTATTCCTACCTCGTCTCACACAATGTACTAAACCCCTGTCAATTTGGATTCAGGACCAACAAGAGCACAAACGATGCTATAACACACATGTTAGAGTTAATATACACCGCACTTGAGAAGAAAGAAGTTCCTGGGAATCTTCATAGACCTACGCAAAGCATTTGATACAGTCGACCATGATTTATTGCTCACAAAATTAGCGCACTATGGTATTAGGGGCACCCTCAACTACTAAAGTCGTACCTTAGCAACAGAAGTCAGTACGTGAACACAAATGGAGAGAACTCTTCCACACAACAAATTACAGTCGGTGTCCCTCAAGGAGTGTCCTGGGGCCACTCCTATTCCTCATTTACATAAATGACCTACCGAATGCATCACAACTACTCAAACCCATTTTGTTTGCAGATGACACAACATATGTCTTTCTCACCCAAATCCCCGTACTAGCCAACACAGTTAATGCCGAATTACAGAAAATATCAACATGGATGATGACAAATAAGCTTACTCTCAATACGGACAAGACCTACTACATTCAGTTTGGAAACAAAGCTGCAAATGTTCCACTTAACATAACGCTAAATGGTTCACCCATCACAAGGCTCACAGAGGGAAAATTCCTAGGAATCCACCTTGACAGTAGTCTTAAATTCCAAACACACATACAACAAATTTCCAAGAAAATCTCAAGGACAGTAGGTATATTATCTAAGATACGCTATTATGTGCCTCAACCAGCTCTCATTGCACTATATCATTCTCTTATCTACCCTTATCTCACCTATGGAATCTGTGCATGGGGCTCAACAACATTAAATCACCTTAGACCACTCATAACCCAGCAAAAGGCTGCAGTCAGGATGATAACAAATTCCCACTCTAGACAGCATACTCCACCTTATTCAGAACCTTAAAACTACTCACCATAAAAAATATTCATACCTATTCATGTGCCTTCTACATACATAAAACTCTACATGCTAATATCAACCCTGCGCTCAGAATTCTCCTCAACAACTTTAATAGGTCCCACGAACATGACACAAGACACAGATCACTATTTGACATACCCTGAGTCCATACTAACCAATGTAAAAATTCTATGCACATAAAGGGCCCCAGAATCTGGAATTCATTACCAGTAAATATTAAGTTAACCTTGTCGGAAAATCAATTCAAGACTCTTCTCAAAAATCACCTACTCACCCTATACTAAATACAGACCGAGTTAAACTTCACCCTGAGTCTGCTCATGCCATTACCGAACAATTTACTCCTTAGGAAAATTCACGTAGTTGCTATTTCAGACCCCAAACACTTCCACAAGAACTTACAAATTATACTTACATAATTCACGATTCGGTATTCGTTAACCGAGGTCCACTGTACTCATACTGTAACAAACTTCCAAACCCAATATTATTTACTTAAGATGATCTCAATTTGATATGTTCATCCTCCTTAACACTTGTTGCAATTTCATATCATCATATTGTCATTTAAAATCTTATAGTATCATCATTTTCTTAATTTGAAATAAAATATATATCTAGAAGAAACTCTAAAAATTTCTAGTATTGTTATTATACTAGTATAGCATCAACATACTGTAACTTGAAATAAATTATTCAACTAGATTAAACTCAACCAATTTCTCTTGTATTGTCTTTTAATAGTATGTATAATCATATAATAATTTAAATAATACAGAACTAGAATAAACTTCAATCAATTTCTTTAGCATTAAGTACTTGTGAATAAGTCTTTAGAATAAGCTGCCCCTAATGCCATGGCATGCCAGTGGCTCTCCTTGCACTACAGTTTTATAATTGTAACTACCAATAACAATGTACACTTGTAACATGCATCAAAATAAAAATATTATCATTATTATTATATTATTATAATAAACAATATTAATAACATAGAAACATGATATATACTCTAGAATGAATAAAATATGTCATTACGAATGTGAGGACTGGTGGTAGTGTGTTATTGTTGTTGGGTTTATAAGGGCCACTGACCATAAGCCGTACATATACTGCTGGTGGTGGAGGCAGCAGGCCACCACAACTAATTCACACTGAAACAATGTGCGTAATTTATAAATAAGAAATATTTACACTTTAATTTATAAATAAAAAATATTTACACTTTATAAATAAGAAATATTTACACTTGCCTTGCAAGAGATGGTGGCAGAGGGCGGCATTGGTCTCACTGCCCCTATATTCCTCAAACAACAATGTAGGAGTCAAGTTTCGTGTCATCATTTTTCTATCGCTTAACCTACTTGCTACACTGTTAATGCTACACTTTATCGCTGGCTGGTGCAATAGTCTTTATCGACTCATGCTGCTTTAGTATCGTACATATCGAAGAATCAGTGAATCACTGAAGAAGACATTCTCCCCTCTCTTCCTCCTCCACATTGGTACTTTGCTACAATTTCTTTCTTCAATTCTATAGTGTTTGTCACTTTCTTTACCAAAGGGCTGCTACTATGAAGTTTCTTTGGGCCCATGGTGGCTTATTTCAGTCACAATCAATAAACAAACACTAAACACAATGAATTTATTGTGATAAACAAAGCTAGACTGGCTCACGATGCCTGCGCGGGCAGGCGGACAGGTCTGGTACCCGGGGCGAAACACGAGTCGGCCGATACTCAGGGTAGCCGTACTCGGGGTCCACTGTATTTTGCACAGGTTTGGTAGCTGACATTTAACCCTTTCAGGGTTTTGGTCGTACTAGTACGTCTTACGCACTGGGGTTATTGACGTACTAGTATGCCTAAATTCTAGCGCCCTCAAATCAAGCAGAAACAGGCTGTTAGGCCTAGATGTGATAGAATGGGTCTGTGCGGTCAGTGTGCGCAGTATAAAAAAATTCCTGCACCACACAGTGCATAATGAGGAAAAAAAAACTCTGTGTTTTTGGTTTAAAACAGCGAATTTGCAGTCTATTTTCGTATGGTATTTATGCTTGTATTCTCGTTTTCTTAGTCTCATTTTATAGAATAGATGATATATTACAGAAATAGAGATCATTTTGACTGGTTTCACGATGACAAGTACCTTGAAACTGAGCGCAAAGTAGCGAAAATGTTCGATTTTGGCCGATGTTCAGGAGTAAACAAATCACACCATGCGTCCAATACACATCAACTGGAGAGTCTAATACAGTCATCCCTCGGTTTTCGTGTATCTCTGTTTTCATGTATTTCAGTTTTCGTGTAGTTTTTTCGTGGAAAATTGCCCTCTGTTTTCATGTGTTCCCTCCGTTTTCATGCTCGGTCCGGAACCTGTCTACCAGTGCCGCGCACATACAAAGGCCGTAGGCCACCACCCACGCACCTCCCACGCACATTGCCACGCAGTCTAGCAATGTTTACGCTTGAGTGAACATCACCCCAGGAGTTTATACAAAATATTTATTAACAATTCATTGTTTTTGGGCCTTGATTATTGTGTGTGACTACTAAATAAGCTACCATGGGCCCAAAGAAAGCTCCTAGTGCCACTTCTTTGGTAAAGAAAGTGAGGAACACCGTAGAACTGAAGAAAGAAATAATAGAAAAATATGATAGTGGTGTATGTATTGCCGAGCTCGCCAGGATATACAAGAAAGCCCCAACAACCATCGGTTCCATTGTGTAAAAGAGAAAAGCAATCACTGAAGCTAATGTTGCGAAAGGGGTGAATACAATAACCAAAGAGAGATCACAAACAATAGAAAATATGGAGAAATTGTTGTTGCTGTGGATAAACCAAAAAGCAAGGCAGTTGCATGCCGATCTTGTAAAGAAAATGCCTGGAACCAGTGATGTTGATGTTGATGAATTTAAGGCCAGCAAAGGCTGGTTCGAAAAATTTAAGAGGCAAACTGGCATACACAGTGTTGTAAGACATGGTGAGGGTGCCAGTTCAGATAAAGATGGGGCTGAAAAATTTGTGCGCGACTTTAAAAAATATGTAGAGGCTGAAAATTTCAAACCCCAACAAGTGTTTAATTGTGACGAACAGGCCTCTTTTGGAAGAAAATGCCAAGGAGGACCAACATCACGCAGGAGGAAAAGGCAATGCGAGGACACAAGCCTATGAAAGACAGGCTAACTCTAATGTTGTGTGGTAACGCTAGTGGGAATTTCAAAGTGAAGCCTTTACTCGTGTATCACTCTGAAAATCCCAGAGCGTTCAGGGACTACAGTGTTGACAAGAGTAAATTGTGTGTGTTTTGGAAGTCTAATGCTAAGGCATGGGTCACTAGGGAAATTTTCCTGGAATGGTTTAATCAAGTGTTTGGCCTGTGTGAAGAAATATTTATTGGAGAATAAATTGCCACTTAAGTGCCTCCTGGTAATGGACAATACTCCTGGTCATCCTCAAGACTTGGACGACAAATGTCTAAGGATTTCAGATTTGTAAAAGTGAAATTCTTGCCTTCTAACACCACTCCTCTCCTCCAGCCCATGGACCAGCAGGTCATTTCAAACTTCAAAAAACTGTACACCAAAGCAATGTTTCAAAGGTGTTTTGATGTGACCAATGACACTAAATTGACCCTAAAAGAGTTCTGGAAGGGTCACTTCGATATCTTCCATTACATAGGCCTTATAGATAAAGCTTGGCAGGAGTGACCTCCAGGACGATGAACTCTGCTTGGAGAAAGTTGTGGCCAGATTGTGTCCCAGATAGGGATTTTGAAGGGTTTGAAGCTAACCCTGAGGAGCCTATGGAAGTTGTGGAAAATATTGTGGAATTGGGGACTTCCATGGGGTTGGATGTGAATGGAGAGGATGTGGAAGAGTTGGTGGAGGACTACAATGAAGATCTAACCACTGAAGAGCTGCAAGAGCTTGAGCTGCAACAACAACAAAACAGATCTGAGGAAATTGCTTCAGTGGAGGAAGAGAGATGTAAGGTGCCTTCTTCAGAGATTAAGGAGATTTGTGCAATGTGGAGTAGGGTGCAATCATTTGTGGAGGAACATCACTCTGACAAAGATGTTGCAATCTGTGCTGGCTATTTTTACAATGACAATTCCATATCCCATTTTAGGGACATTTTAAAGAGCCGCCAGACACAGAGCTCTCTGGAGAGATATTTAGTGCCACAGGTGTGCAGTGACTCTCAAGCTGGTCCTAGTGGGATTAAAAGACAAAGAAGGAAGTGACCCCAGATGAGGACTTGGTACCTAGAGTCCTTATGGAGGGATTCCCCTTCCAAAATTAGGGACTCTACCCTCTCCCTCCTATCTCTCTTCCATCCAGCAACATCAGTCTTCAGTAAGGGTAAGTGCCACATTCATTTCATTCATTTGTGCATGTAAATCTATCTTTAAGGCCCCCCAATTTTTTTTTTCCAAACTTCTGGGTTTCTGGAACGGATTAATTGAATTTCCATTATTTCTTATGGGGAAAATGGTTTCAGTTTTCGTGTGTTTCAGTTTTAGTGCCTCCCTCTGGAACGGATTAAACACGAAAACCGGGGGACCACTGTATTCTTGCACAAGTGCGCTGATATTATTTATACCATTTTTACAGTGATGCAGTTGTATACATAACAGTAAATCTTCTATTTTTGAGAGAATAAAAATTCAAAATGGAAAGCAAAAGTAATGTAAGAGGGGCCTGGAGCGTGACTAATGAACAGAGAAGATGTTATTTTAGTGCCAGGAATGTCTGCCTTCTTTATTATGGACCCTTTTTGAAATTCATACGTTTGAAAATTGTGTGAAATTGGCCAAATTGCCATTTCTGACTACTATTTTGGTAGTTAAAATTGGTAAATAGGCAGTTTCTTGTAGTACGTACTCAATCGATAGAAGAAATGGAGTTCTAGCGAAATAGCTATAATTTTAGAAGACTGAAACATTGGAATGTGCCAAAAATAGGGCTCAAAGTGGGCGAAATCGCCAATGCGTAAGTGTCATGGCTACCGCTAACTCGCAAAGCATAATTCCGTTAGTTTTCGATCAAATTTCATACTTTTTGGGCGTTATGATCGGAAAAGATTCTCTTATCATTCCATAAGAATTTTTTTTTCTTTTAATTCATGGACCCTGAGACAGTTTCAGAAGACCCCTTGGACCCCAAAGGGTTAAACCACTCCAAAAGCGATTATTATTATTATTATTATTGTTAGGTATTATTATTTTTAAACAGTGGAACCCCGACTAACGTAAGCTCTATATAACGTAAAAATCGTGTAACGTAAGCTTTTCGCAAAATATTTGTCAGGTGTAGCACGCCAGTCTAGCGTTGTTTACCATTGAGAGAACATTCCCAGTGCGCTCTTTCAAACATTCACAATACTTTAGTTGTATTTTTGGTGGTTTAGTGATTGTCACTGTGAAATAAGTCACCATAGGTCCAAAGAAGCTTCCTATGGCAACCCTGTGGTAAAGAGAGTGAGGAACACCATCGAAGTGAAAAAGAGATTGTAGAAAAATATGAGAGTGAGTGAGCTTGCCAGGATGTACAAGAAACCCCATCTACTATCAGCACTATCCTGGCAAGAGAAATGAGATCAAGGAAGCTAATGTTGCAAAAGGGTTGATATGTTAACGAAAAATAGATCGAAAACAGTGGATGAAGTTCAAAAGTTGTTGATGGTGTGGATAAACAATAAACAATTAGCAGGTGATAGTATTTCCAGGCGATAATTTGTGAAAAAGGGAAGGCAGTTGCACGTAGATCTTGTCAAGACAATGTCTGGAACCAGTGTTGAGGAGAGTGATTTTAAAAGCCAGCAGAGGCTGGTTTGACAGGTTTAAGAAACATAGTGGCATACACAGTGTTATGAGGCATGATGAGGCAGCCACCTCAGACAAGCGTGCAGCTGAAAATTTTGTGAGTGAATTTAAGGGGTTCGTAGAGGCTGAAGAATTCCTCCCCAACAAGTGTTTAATTGTGATGAAACAGGCCTGTTTTGGAAAAAATGCCCAAAGGACCTTCATTACTCAGGAGGAAAAAGCACTGCCAGGACACAAGCCTATGAAAGACAGGCTAACTCTTATGATTTTGCCAATGCCAGTGGTGATTTTAAAGTGAAGCCTTTACTGGTGTATCACGCACAAAATCCCAGAGACTTCAAAAACACAATGTTAACAGGAATAGTTTGTGTGTGTATTGGAAGGCTAACATAATGCATGGGTCACTAGGGACTTTTTCATGGAATGGTTGACTGGAGTGTTTGGCCCTATGTGAAGAAATACCTCCTGGAAAAGTAATTGCCACTCAAGTACCTCCTGGTAATAGACAATTCCTGCTCATCCTCACAACCGGAAGAGTTGTTGTCTGACAAATTCAATTTCATCAGAGTGAATTTCTTGCCTCCTAACACCACTCCTCTCATCCAGCCCATGGACTAACAGGTCACTGCAAACTTCAAAAAACTGTACACCAAAGCAGTGTTTCAGAAGTGCTTTGATGTGACCTCAGACACTGCATTGACCTAAGAGAGTTCTGGAAAGATCCCTTCAATATCGTGCATTGCATGGCCTTATATGTAAGGCTTGGGAGGAGTGACTTCCAGGACATTGAACTCTGCTTGGAGACCACTGTGGCGGGATTGTGTTGAAAAGTGGGATTTTGAAGGATTTGAGGCTGACCCTGACGACCCAGTGCCTGCTGTGGAAGATATGTGGCATTGGGGAACAGCCTGGGGATGGAGGTGAGTGGTGAGGATGTGGAAGAGTTGGTGGAGGAGCACAGGTAGAGCTAACAACTGAAAGAGCTGGAACTGGAACAGCATCAGACCAGAGCTGAGGTTATTGCTTCACAGGAGGAGGAAGAGTGAAGGAGGTGCCGCCTTCTTCAGAGATTAAGGAAATGTGCTCTATTGGAGTAAGGTTGCAGACATTTGTTGAAAAACACCACCCTCAGCAAGCTGAAATGAGCCATCTGTGCAACCACTTCAGTGACAGAGCCATGTTGCACTTCAGGAAAATATTTAAGAGTTGCCAAAAACAGAGGACTGTGGACAGTTATTTCACGAGGCAGGGATCCAGTGACTCTCAAGCTGGTCCTAGTGGCATTAAAAGAAAAAGAGAAGGAAGTAACCCCAGATAAGGACTTGTTACCTGAAGTCATTTTGGAGGGATTCCTTCCAACCACTAACACCCTGCCCCTGTCATCCTCCCTATCTTCCAGATGCCTGCAACTCTCTTCAATAAAGGTAAAGTATTAATCTGGTTTTTATTATTTAGTATTAGTAGTAGTATTTATAGTTTTAATAATGTTGTTTTGTGTATGTAGAACTATAATTAAAAAAAGTATTTTTTTTGAATATTTTTGGGTGGAACGGATTAATTGTATTTTTCATTATTTCTTATGAAATAAGGTTTGATTAAATTTTTGTGTAAAGAACTAACTCCTGCGGATTAAGTTGTTAGTCGAGGACCACTGTACAGTGGAACCCC